>KE373157.1:885323-897672 GCA_000418225.1 Zizania latifolia | reverse complement strand
TCTTTCCCCCAAGATACACTCGAAGGACCCTCCACCATTAGGAAATGCTTCTGGGGGTGCACTGAATCTTGGGGGTGAGGATGATGACTGTGCAGAGCTTGTGGAGAATACGTCCCTTCCTTTTCAGCCCCTAATATCTATTCCCCGCGATTACCTTGCACGTTTGCTATTCTGGTATACAAAGCAAACTTAAGTGGCCTTGATTACTCGACGTTGTTTGTTCATAATACTGTATCTTAGAAATTGACCTTTTGTCCTTTGTTTTTTTAAGGTGCATGCTGCTGGGTCATTACATCCGAGGTCTCGAGTACCGGTTAGAACTGACGCAGCTTCTGAGGATATCTAGCGATGTGGGCTCTTTCCCCAGTGGTGATGATCATGTTATTTGAGAAAGCTTTGATCGGTTGATCGATGCTGTTAACCGATGAAAATGGAAATGCTTTGGCCGAGGAATGGTGGAGGCGGTAGTAACACGGCATTTCCTGTCAAAGAGGTGCTCTAAACAAGAGAGCTCTGAACCCCGGCAGATCATGTAAAGTCAGAAAAACAGCCATTCAGGTGTAAAGTTAGTGTTACATATTCATATGCGAATAATCACTCTCTAATTTTGTCTTACATTGTGAAATATATCAAGAAACTTGATCCTTACTCCTAATCTCTGGTAGAACTGTGGATAGGCACCCTTGTATTCTAGTTTGTAGGTATCTGGTCAATGTGTTCCGTGCTTCCAGCTTAGTGCTGTTAATTAAATTGTTGACCTTCAAGTTCTTGAACGTGAATGTTGTGTCCTAATGTTTTGATGAGCACAGCTACGTAAACATACGAACACCTATTCCACAAGTATCTCACTAGTTGGTCCATATTGTTAAGTTTCTGCAGAATTTTGTGCTATTTAAGTATCAATGTAAGAGCCTATTTGGAAAAGCTCTAGCTCCAGATTTGAATTCCATTGCAAAGCATGGTGGAACCTCCGCTTCATAGTTCCGTGGAGTGCCAACTCTTTGGAGTTCTCTTGCAGTACAAAGCATGGAATAGCGCTACATGTCTTTTTTTACCTGCTTGTGAAGTTCAGGGGTAATTACATGTCTACCAGAGTGAGGTAATACCCTCACAACTGATGCTCCTCTTCAATCTGTTTCTCCGTTTGTCCATTTGCATCTGCCTAGGCAGTCGGTGATCATCACCGTCCAAGGTAGCTGCTCTCTTTCGTTGTCGTCGTCCATCAAACAGTCGACAGTCGCCATTGACCTACTAGATCCGGAAAACCTAGCCAATCATATGTGAGTCATCTCTCGCCCTCTGCCCCTTGTGCCATCGCCCTTTTGACTGGTCGGCCCATCACCGTCACCTTCACTCACGTCGTCATCGTTACCCTCCTACTAAGCCACGCCATCACCCTCCTGCATGGCCGACCCGCCGTCACCACCCTTGGTGGTGCCTTCGTCTCCTACCTCCTATCGAACAATGTCTCTATTAGGGATGACAATCAGGTACGGCAGACACGGATATTGTATATCTATATCTATACCCGTTTGTGTGACGGGTAAAAACCCGTGCCCATACCCGTCGCCCGCGGGCGCTGTGTACCCACGGGTATACCCCGTTTACCCGTGAGAAGGTGAGCAATGGAGTGAGGAGCAGAGGGTGGCCGTCCGGGGCTTGAGGCTGGCCGGAGAGAGCGGCGGCTCGTGGGTGGTCGTGGCAAGGCAGGCCATGGCGAGGGTGAGCTACGAGCCTGCGACGGGGTTGCCTTGGCGAGGCCGGCCACTGCAAGTAGCCACGCAATGGGGGGCTGGCCATGGCCCACGACGGGGCAAGCCACGGCGAGGACTGGCCACGGCGTGGGCTAGCGGGGAGCTTCGGCGGGGCATCGAGGTTGGCGGCTAACCACGGTGGGGCGGGTCACAGCGAAGGCCGGTGGCGGAGAGGGTCGCTAACTCGCCGTGCTGGATCTGGGATCAGGAGGGAGAGGAAGGGAGAGGGAGGGAGGGTAAGGGAGTGCGGCTGCTAGTGAGGGAGAGGGAGAGTGAGGGAGTGCGGCAGCTGGTGAGGGTCTGAGGGAGAGGGAGGGAGAGGGAGGAAGAGTGATGCTAGGGTTATAATTTTTTGGATGAATTTATATACTCACAGGTAAATGGGTGAAATGGATATGGGTAGTCAATACCCGTACCCGTACCCATTTACCCGTCGGATATAATATTATGAACAAACCCAACCCTAATAGAGTTTTTACCCGCGGATAAACGGTTAATCGTGTACAACTACCATCTCTAGTCTCTATCTATATCCACACAATTAGAGGTGTAACATTGCCCGTCGATGTGCTAGCACCTGTGTGTGGTTATGGCTTAGCTCAAGGTGGCGGCTAGGGCTTTGTTGGAGGAGACAATTGTGCTTAAATTAATTCTCTTTGATCCGTATGCCTTACTATTTATAGAGCTCACTAATCATACCCTTAAGGATTGATGCTCATTAGGAGTCTATTCTGATCCCTATTCGAGTCACTGAGTGCACTCATATCCCTTATCTAAGTGTACTCATACACTTATCCTACCACTTGTACACCTATCTAACCATTTGAGCATCTCTATTTGACTACTCGAATATTTGTTTAAGACCACTCAAATCTCCATCCAATTAGAGCCATATCTGAATCACATTTGAAAATTGTTTCAACCAATTAAGTATGTGACCCTATAGTTCATGTAATCATAGCCCCTAAAACCTTTTTGTTCCATTCATCAATAGTGACCTCCTAGAACTGACATCAAAATATACATAAATATCATATCGACTAAACCTATAATGTATTCATGCTCAATTCCATTTGCCTCACGATAATGATTAAGTTTAAGGCGAGATGTGTTATCCTTTCAATAACTCAATCATTCACTTGATCCTGTAATGGATTAACTCTTAATCGGTTTCTCAATCAATTCGGTATAGCCACGCACTTTCATATTCATAATATATCATCTTCTAAAGTACAAAATTTATTTCAAATATAATAACTTAATACTTATAAAGTGTCACTTTTACCTCTAAATTACTTGTACAATCATTAAGCTCTATCACTCATTATTCTATCAAACCACTTTCAGACTCACACTCACTTAAACTCTATTATAGCCTTTTTTACGTATCCTTATTACACGTGTTAAAACCTAAAAATTCTTATATTTTAAAATAGACCGGATGCTTTTTTGCGGTTGAATTCTGCACCCAAATTTGCCATCCAGACTCCAATTATCGACGGAAACAGCAACAGCGGCAGCCAGAAAGAAAAAGAAAGGGAGGGAAAAACGAAAACCCAACCAGCTGCTACGCGGGCCCGAGGGCGCGCCGGCTGCGCAACGCCCAAATCCCCAAACAAACGAACCCGCGTGTGCAGCGCAACGCAGCCATTTCAATTCAGATTCGGGCGCTCGAAAGAATGTTCCCGCGCTCTCTCTGCCCGCCGCCGCCCGCCGCGGCCTCGCCTTCTTCCGCCCGAAACACTTCGAATTTTCCAAATCCGTCCCAAAAAACAAAAATTTTCCCCAATCTTTCCCTCCCCAACCTCTCCTCGAACCTCCACCGGATTTCCAAATCCCGGCAGAAATGGCTTCCCTCCAAGCCGAAATCCTTCGAATCCAAAAGAAATGGCGGCCACCTCTCCCTCCCATTCCCATTTGCACGCCTGCTACTTAACCGCCACCCCGAACCCACTGCCCAATCCCTCCTCCGCCTCCGGCTCCGATCCACCGACGCCGCCTGCCTCGCCCCGCCGCACGCTCGGAGTCGGAGGAGCAGACGCCCGGCACCGCTACCAGCGCAGATGGCAGACAAGGAGAACGCCAGCGCGGCGCCCCGCCTTACCCGCGCCGCGGCCAAGCGCGCGGCTGCCGTCACCGCCGTGGCCGTCGCCGCTAAGCGCAAGCGCGTCGCGCTCAGCGAGCTCCCGACGCTCTCCAACGCCGTGCTCAAGCCGAAGCCCAGGACCAAGAAGGCGTCCCACGTAGCCGAGCCCAAGAAGGCCACGTCGACCCGGCGCGCTCCGGCGCCCGCCCTGGTCGATGAGGAGGGGGATCCACAGCTTTGCGCGCCCTACGCCTCCGACATCAACTCCTATCTCCGCTCCATGGAGGTAAGCGCATCTCGTTCCTGCCCATGCTGCTCTCGTCGCTCCTCCGGCGTCGCCACTTCCAAGATCTAACAGTCGCCGTGGAACGAGCACAGATGGAAACGAAGCGGCGGCCGGCGGCGGACTACATCGAGACGGTGCAGGTGGACGTCACGGCCAACATGCGGGCCATCCTCGTCGACTGGCTCATCGAGGTCGCCGAGGAGTACATGCTCGTCTCTGACACGCTCTACCTCACCGTCTCCTACATCGACCGCTTCCTCTCCGCCAAAGCCCTCAACCGCCAGAAGTTGCAGCTGCTCGGCGTCTCCGCTATGCTCATCGCTTCGTAAGCACCCATCTTATCCCCACTACTCTCTGAGATTGTCGATTATTTCAAGAATTGATTTTGAGTCTGGATTGGTTGGATGGATTCAGGAAGTACGAGGAGATCAGCCCCCCAAACGTGGAGGATTTCTGCTACATAACTGACAACACCTACATGAAGAAGGAGGTCAGTGCTGATCTCTCTCTGTTTGTGTGCCTGAGTACGATTTGATTTCTGATCTTGCACAACTGTTCGATGCCAAATCGCTGATAAGAGCTCTGTTCTTGTTGCTTGTGGTGATGTGTAGGTTGTCAAGATGGAGAGTGACATACTCAATGTTCTCAAGTTCGAGATGGGCAACCCTACCACCAAGACGTTCTTGAGGTAAACCACAATCCAAATTACACCTCAATTATCTGTGTTCGTCACCATGGATCTGTTGCTGAATCTTTGGCGTGCTGCGTGTTTCCTTCTCTGTTTTCAGGATGTTCATCAGATCTAGCCAAGAAGACAATAAGGTAACAACACACAGATCTCAGTTGAACATTGCTGGTTGAATTGCTTGATTCCTATGCACATCCTTGTCTGATCTCAAATCTCTGACGATTGTTGCAGTATCCTAGCCTGTCCTTGGAGTCCATGGGGAGCTATCTTGCAGAGCTGAGCTTGTTGGAGTACGGCTGTGTTCGGCTCTTGCCATCCGTTGTTGCAGCCTCAGCGGTGTTCGTTGCAAGGCTGACCCTTGATCCAGACACCAATCCTTGGGTACGAAACTGTTCCATGCCACCCAAGGCTTTCTTTGAGCCATCATCTGTGAAATGGCAGCTCATCTGTCTCTCTGTGGTTGCAGAGCAAGAAGCTGCAAGCAGTGACCGGCTACAGGGCATCTGAGCTGAAGGATTGCGTTACTTTCATACATGACCTGCAGCTGAACAGGAAAGGCACATCTTTGATGGCCATCCGGGACAAGTACAAGCAAGACAGGGTAAGCTTGAGCCTTGCAATTGCAGAACATTTCATTGAACTCATCAATTCATTTAGTTCTGCTGATCTAACTGTGCAATCGTCTCGAACAGTTCAAGGGTGTATCGACATTGCTACCGCCTGTCGAGATCCCTGCGTCCTACTTCGAAGACCTGAAGGGGTAGCTGTTCCTGGATTGAGATTAAACACCTTTTGAGCTTTCCTCAAGCTAGATCCATGGTGACTTGAAGTTGAAAACGGGTTTTTGCCAGACCACTTACGGTGCAAGATGTGCCATTGGATGCTGGAGTGTGGAAGCTGAACTAGGAGCTCTCATGGTTGAGTTATTTAAGTAGAAGCTTAGTGCTTCAGTAGGACGCTAGGCGTGTGGAGAGCTGTACCTCTGTATAAATATTCATACAATACAACCTGACGCCTTAATTTGTTGGGTCACAATTGCAATACCTGATTTGCTAGTTCCCATACCTGTTTCTAGCTATTGATTCTTGATTCTTTTACTCATGCAGTTTGGCTATTACTGGTCAAGATGCTTTTAGTGTGTAGTTATAGAGTTCTAAATTGAAATAGATATAGAGTTGTAGAGTTGGGGAAATATCGTTTTAACTTTTCTATATATATTTTTGAAACAAATCTATCTGTTTTGCTCTTAAAAATTAATAATCTAGTAGCATATATGTATTTTGGAACATATCTACTTAGTACTTAAAAAATTAAAAATCTAATAGTATTTGGTTTAGTTTTACTTCTTGTTAACATTTGGAATTAGAGTCCTGCCAAAAGATACTATGTACTAAGTGATATTCTCCACATGCCTAACACTAGCTTGTCAAATATCAGCTATCTTCCATTTCACTCACCAACCTTAATTCAACATCTCAAACTAGTTCAGGCATGTACATTAGGGTTTCTTTTAATGAGTTCGAAACTAGAAAGGACTCCATTTTCAAGAGTAGTGGTTTTTTTGCTTTCTGCCAATGAGAAGAACTTGAGAAGCTTGTTTGATACCTTACTTTTGTTTACAAAGTATGGTGTAACCTGGCATATAGGATTTTCACTTATATATGTTGTGCTAATGCCTTTTGGCTTCTGTTTTTGTTTAATAGCATCGGAGACCAAAGATAATTTCTCAACACTACCCTGACCACTTCAAACGGTACCATTTGAGGCTTTGAACATAGACCTAAAGTCCAAACCAGGCCTGTTCAACCACCAGGCTGGGCCGGGCATGAAAAAACATGGTTACAAATCATGCAATCAGCATTGAGATTTCACCATCTATCAGGCTAGGCTGGTTTTTTTTAGGTTCATAAATCTAAAGACCCAACCTTACCCTAAACCCTAAATTTGTACTAAGTCCCCCACCCTCAGATTATAAAAGACCACCCTTTAGGAGGATGATTTTTCTCAAATCCCGCCCTCTGAGAGGTCGATATTTGGCACATGAAATTGCCTCTTCCTGCTTTCGGCACCTTTAATTTTTCACTTTTGGCACATTTGTTTTTTTTTAAAACTTTTGGCACCGTGTCTTCACTTTGCACTTTTGGTGTTTTTACCTTTTTTTACTTCCGACAACTTTACTTCATCACTTTCAGCCTCATGTTTTTACTTTTGGTGGCGTGTCTTTACTTTGGGCAAACATTTTGGTGTCATATCACCATTTTCTCATTTGTTATTTTATAGTGACATGCCTTTATTCATCACTTTTATTTTTTATTTTGGTGTTGATGCCTCTTTAGCCCTTTTGCCTTTACCCCTTGGTCGTTGATGAGAGAGTTGAGGATGGCGAGAATAGGCTTTGCAAAATGAGACTTCTCTAGCGTCAACTATTGATCGGGTGACTTAGGGTTTTCAGGTGTGAGTGATGATGCCTGAGTCAATCTCTCAATTTGCGTCGCTATCTCTCCTTGGTTTTTATAACACTATGGGTCTTGGGGCGAGGCTCCATATGTGGAGCGAGCCTTCGAACATGGCGCATAGCCAATATCCCTTGCACGTTGCTACTTTGACAACCGTGATACCTACATGTTTCTCCATCCAAACGGCAAGGTTGTTGTTAGGCCATGGGCACTTTGAATAGGACTTCTTAAGCTCGAGATCAACTAACAACAAACTAATCCTATGTGGTGCTTCATTAGGTAAAAACACACCATCGATCCACATTGTTGTATATATTAGGTCTCTATGGAAAGATTCAGATTCAGAGAAACAGCTAGTAAATATCTAGTCAGTAAAAATCTAGAGAAACCGATATTTCTCAGCTTATGAATTCTAGTGTATATCCAGATTCTGTAACTATTGAGTTTCACAATCTAGATGCAGAATCTAAATTGTTTGAGAGAGTTTTAGATTCTAAAAATAGTTGCAGCTGCTATAAGCTCCCCTAAATAGTTCCATTAAGTCGCACCTACTCGCTAAGATGTTGTAGTTATGGTGCAAATTACTCTTTCATAACCATTTGCGAAGTGTTTTCAGGTGAACGAAGGCTTGTCATGCTTCCAGCTTTTCCTGACCACTAGCAGATATGCTATCCTGGAAGATGCCAATACTTTCGCTATGCTCGCCAAAATTATTGAACCAGAGCCAGCAGGTTTGTTTCTCTGCTGATCTTTCTCCATCTTATCTTTTTTTGCTGGGCCGAGTGGAATTGCGACAGCAACTTGATGAGTGGAAGCATCTGAATACTGCACTGTCCATGTCACAGACTTGCACCAAGCAAAGTCAGATTTCAAAATTCAAAGGCCATATATAATACTGAAGTGCAACTAGAATAGCACGAACTGTGATACTATTTTCAACCAGTTCCTTGATTCCGACATGCAATTTTCTGTTATTTGTTATGTCCATTTTTATTCTGATATGTTCTTTTCTTCACGGTTAGTGTAGTATGGTTTGCAGATGTGCATGTACTGAATCTCCCATCTGAAGAAAGAACTGAGCAGAAAAAAATAATTCAGGAATGGTATTTGAAGAAGCAGACTAACTGATAGATAATTGTTTTCCTGGAATCATTATGTATTTGGAATCTAGCCCAAACTCAAGGATTAAACACTTGATAATTGTATGCTCGTCAATTTAATTAGTACAATTTAAGTTGCTAGCTGATCTAGACCTACGACGATATGATCACCGATCGCTCACAGGCTCACAGCCTGAGGCTCAAGTCCATCTTCTTAAGCTGCTCTGATGGCGGCTGCTGCTCCGAGCTGGGAGGCTCAGGCTGCGTCCTCAGCCTGAAGCTGCCGGGCCACGACGGCGTCGAGTCGTGCACCTCCTCGTAGACGAGCGGGACAGGCGTCCACGGGGTGACGGCGCCGTCGTGGTGGAATCTCGCCGCGGTGGCGTCCTGGGTGATGGGCTGCGGCTTGTGGATCGTCGAGCCCGCCGGGTTGACCCGCAGGGCGCGCATGAACGCCGCGTGCGCCTCCAGTGGCAGGCCGGCTCCGGCCATCATCATCCTCTGGTGGTGGTAGTGGTGCGGCGACGACGACGTCCGCTTGGCGGCGCTGCGCTCCCGCTTGTGCGCGTTCTGGTGCCCGCCAAGCGCCTGCGAGCTGAAGAACTTCCTCATGCAGAAGTTGCACGAGAACACCTTGTGCGGAGCCGCCGGAGAAGGATCAGCAGGAGGCGGCAGAGGCATCATGGCCTCCTCGCCGGCGCCGTCCGAGGACGTGGAATCCGCCGTCACGCCCGGCACCGGCTCCAAGCCGTCGCCGCCGCTGACGCCTAGAGTGAGCTCCAGCCACCCGCCCACGCCGCCTCCCCGCCGCTCCGAGCTCCCCCTGTTCACCGACGCCTCGTCTGCTTGCTCCATCTCCCTATCTTGCATGCACACTTCAGCTAAAACTCTCGCCGCTTCTCGTGCTAGCTAGCTAGCTACCTAGCTGTTCTTGCAGGCGATGCAACTACGGAACTACCTAGCTAGCTCAGGTTAGCATCAGCTGCACTAGACAGATACCCGGCTCGCGACGAATCAGTTTGCTAGCTTTATAGGTCGACCCGATCGACGGATCGAGCGAGCCGAGCGCATCATCCATCATCCGGAGGAGGAGGATGGAATAATTCTATTGGGCCGTAACGTAATGGAGGCTTGTGGATGGTTTCTGTGAGGAATCAGGAGGTAGACAGAGAGATAACGTAACAACTTTAATAATTTCTCTGATCTCTCTCTCTCGCTGCAGAGCTGCTGCTTATCTCTTCTTTACTTTGCTGTAGCCTTTCCCGTCAGGATCATCTGTTCCTGTTGCAATGCTTGTTGACGTAACTCTCTCCTGTGCTTTGCCATGCTCATCAAGTCTCTAGGGTTCATACTGTTGCCTGCTTTTCTCTGAAAGAAGGTAGCACACACACTTGGTGTGTGGTTTCAACGACAGGGTTGCTTTTTCCAATGGCGATATGATCCATCAACCATGCCGGAGCAGGACATGTGTCAGTTGGCTACTGGATGGAGCAGGGATTGATGAGAGTGAAGTAGTGAACTTCTCTGACGGTAACCATCACAGGTACGGCGTAGATACACGTAGAAGAAGTAGAATACTAGACTAGACATGTTCTGGATTATTATAGCTCTCATTCCAATCAGGATAACTTCTAGGCCAAACTCCTGTTTAAAGATGATTGGGTTTAATTTGCTCTCGACATCAGCTAGCCATGCATGCATGATGCATCAATGCATGTCGTATGATAGCCATTAGCACAAGTATCACGCAATTGATAGCATCCAGCCCATGTCACAAGCACAATCTTCTAACCTTGTCTGAAGGTTAATGTTTACGCTAAAACACCATGACGATGTAGTTGTTTTTAGTTGGTAAATTTTAAGGTATATGTAAAGATGGTTTATTTTTATAGATCTAATGACCACGATTAAAAGAAGAGGTAATAGATCACCCCTATTTTGTTTGTATTTTGATAATTATAAAAATTAATTATAACATTTTGTTTTATATATAATCTCTAGATTTAATTATCATGTATGGACTAACTGCGCGCTGCATGTGATGCCATTGAACCTCACAGATCATTTGCAATTCTGTTATCTAAATCCAATGTGTTTAAGTTCAAATCTCAACTGGAAACTACCGATTAATCAACCACTATTATTTTCTAATTTAAATATAACTAATGGCTGGGATTAGTTCTATACCTTACTTCTTCGAGAAATAATATAAGTACAGTAAAAGAGCCCTTCTAGTTTGTGTTCGTTCGCTTCGCTCTCCAGTGAAGTCTAGCTAGCAGCAGTATTATTACTGACTTTCTTTTGTTTCTACTTACAAGAATTTGGCCAGGAGCTCTCACAATCACATCCACCCGTGGAACTGTTCCTTTTGTTACGCACTAGAGAGTTCTAAGAATACTGCCATCATGTCATGTCACTTTCTGCTAGCACTAGAGCTGACTGATACATATGAACACTAACAGTACAGAGTTTAGACTAAATCACTATGACTAAGTCAACAGCCTTGTATTCATGCATGCATTTTTCTCATCCCCTCAGGTGCCCAATAATGCAATTTGGTAGTACTGAAGAATAATGATGTGGCCAGAGGTTAATTGTCAGGCATCACTTATGAATTTTCAGTAGTGGGAGACTGTTGTTACACTGTACTTTTGAGGAGGTGCTGTGCAGGCAGGTGGGAGCTGAGTTCTTGCACTCTTTTGCATGCATTTTTCCATCGATTCCTTTCGTGAAAGTTTGAGTTGATGTTAGCATCAGGGTCAGATGGAGCCTCCTGCATTTGATCCTGAGTCAACTTGATCGATCTGAAGATAGAAAAGGAGAGGCACCTGGCTTCCTTCCACATAGTTAGCCATATCTGCAGGGGCAGCTCCAACATGCGTCTCTGTCACCAAGATATGAAGATCTACTTGCATTCATCAAGCACAATTGATCAGGGCCCCATTGGCACCAAGTTCTTCCATCCCACAATCATCCTTTATTTTTCATAGTTGCCTGAATGCTTCTTTTAAGAACTGTTTCTTTTCTTGATTCAGAAGGAGCACATAGTCTGATGAGTGCTGCAATTATGGTTTTTTTAGGTATGGAGCAGTTCTCAGATCATGAAACCCTCAATCTGTGCTCCAGCTCATCATTTTGTGTTGACCTATGCTTTCAACTTTGAGGCCCAATAATCTGAACATGATCATGGGAAATCCTGTGTGCAGAGCTGTTCCTTTCTTATTGGAGACGGCAATATATCGGAAATTTTCAGCATGATTGGACAACTACTACTGGAAGCCAGCCAATGAGAGTATGTGTGACAAATGAGCAATCAGGGCACACAATTCACCCTGTAGTAGTGCTGTACTGATGTCACTTCACTATGAAGTAGCCTTCAGTCTTGTAC
This sequence comes from Zizania latifolia, assembly GCA_000418225.1. NCBI lineage: Eukaryota > Viridiplantae > Streptophyta > Magnoliopsida > Poales > Poaceae > Zizania > Zizania latifolia. The sequence goes on along the minus strand of KE373157.1, from coordinate 885,914 downwards.
TTGCAGCAACCCAAGTTGTAGTTCCAGTTCTTGTTTTGACCATGTACCTTGGACCTCAGGCTGAATGTGACAGTAAAAAAGGTCCCTATTTGTACAGCAATTCCTCTCTTCAGAGTTTCGGTGAAACTACCATACTTTTCTCAGCTTGATTATAACTACCACTTGATCAGAGTTTGGCCATGTGATAAATGAGCAGCACCTAATTGAACTCACAGGTGAACAAGGTTAGTTCTTCTTCTAACTAACTCCAAGTCCAAAAGGAAGCAACTTTTTTCCTTGGGTGTTCCCAGTGATGGCAACCTCTGTCTGCCACTTCACTTGCAAGACCTCTCTGCATCCAGCAATGCAATTTCTCTTCAGAGACTATTATGCCCACTCACTTAGGATGGCAAAGCCTCCAAACTAGTATTTTGGCAATGCATGTGGGCATGTGTTATTCCTTGGAGCTTGTTTGGCCACAATGGCCACCACCACACCACAGGATTCCATGGGAAGCTGCTCATGTCTACAAGAGAAGGGAAGAAAGTGACACCAAGTTTGCAGTGTGCCGGATCAGTGGGCCCAAAAACAGACAGAGTTGGGGTGGGGTGT
>KE373157.1:862339-877050 GCA_000418225.1 Zizania latifolia | reverse complement strand
CACAGGTTGCCTCTTATGCGCTGCGGTGGTCTCATCTTGCATCTTATCTTTGTGCTCAGGTTGCATCCTGTGCACTGCGGTAGTCTCATCTTGCACCTTCTCTTTGTGCACAGATTGCCTCCTATGTGCTGTGGTGGTCTCATCTTGCATCTTCTCTTTGTGCACAGGCTGCCTTCTATGCACTGCAGTGATCTCGTCAGAATCTGTTTTTGGCACTTTGGCTGTCTGGACAAAATTGTTTGTTTCCTTCTGCACTGTCTGTCTCCTATGCACTGCAGTGGTTTTATCAGAATCGGTATTTGGCACTTTGGTTAACTGGACAGAGTTCTTTTCTTTCAACACTGTCTTCCTCCTACGTGCTGCGACGGTGTCATCAGAATCGGTATCTGACACTTCGATGGTCTGGACAAAATATTTCTTTGCTTTCCGTGCTGGCTGCCTCCTCTGCGGTATTGTAGCCTCAGCAGAATCACTCCTCTGAGTCTTGACAGTCTTGACAGAGTCATTCTTTTTTTCTTTGGCGGTTTCAACAGAATGAGGTTTCACACGGCAGGTAATTTCCCTTTGCAGCTCACCTGCATCCTTGGTGAGTAGGTCTAGAGCACTGAACAGGTGGAAGTTTTCATCATCGCCAACCTCATTCTACAAAAACAAGCAGAAGAAAAAATGTAACATAATTTCTGACATATATCATCGGAGTTCACATGCAGATTATTTGCACAAGCTTACATTGGCTTCAAACTCGATGTGCATGAGGCCTTTCTGCATTACTCTGATTAGGGTACCCAGTGGGATCTTTCCCATGGTGTCATATTTTTCAAGGCGTGCCTCGTAGAAGAAGTTGAATGCTGTATGAACAAATCCTACAATTCAAACAGAACATTAAACAAGGAATGCCATTTTTTCAAGGGTATGACTCACTAACCATTATATATTGAAACCCAAATAAAATTGTGAAAAATCAACAAAAAGCAGTACCAGAATCCAATGAACTAAAGAGAATATTTAAATCAAAATTTACATCAATGAAAAAACTCTGAAAATATTTTGATCATACCGAGAAGGCATCACTAAAATATTTAACAGTGATAATTATCGGCTTTCATCAATCACATTTTTTTTGAAGACCCAACTAAACATTGTATTATTATACCAAATGCAAATTTGCAAACAATATTCAAGTAGGCGCTAGGCGCTAGTCGGGTGGTGACCCGGCGCCTAGCGCCTAGAGCCGCCTAGGTATTGCTCTGTCTCTCTTATCCAGCGCAGGTTTCAGGTTTTGCTCTGTTTCTTTCTCTCTGTTTCCCCTCCCCTTTCTTCGACCCCCTTCTCTCCACCCACACCGCGCCCTTCTCCCCTCCCCACCCACGCCGTGCGCGCGGCGGTGGATCCAGGCCGCGTGCGGCTCTCTGCCTCTCCTCCTGGCTCCCGCTCTTTGCCTCTCCAGCTCTCTACCTCTTCCCTCCCTGGGCTGGCCGCCAGAAGCCTCGGCGGCGCCACGCCCAGTCATCTCACCGCCACGATCAACCGCCTAGGCGCTTGGGCCGTCCAGCTCGCCGACTTGAGGCAAATCACGGCGACACCCTAGCGCCCAGCGCCTAATGGGCGCCTAGGCGGCACCTAGCGCTGACTTTTAGAACATTGTTTGCAAAGTCAAACACATCTGTAAACAGTCACCACAATGTTAAAACACTCACCTCAGATAATAGCATCATTTGTATTAACTTCATGACTCATACACGCTGAACTATTTGGAGATAAACCTGACAATCTAATAAGCTCACGCAATAACCCTGAATAACATAAGTAACAGAATAAATATAATACTTGGTGAAATCTAATTATCTGATTTTGTCCCACTAGGAAAGCAAACCTAAAAAAGATAACACAATGTCCCCATTTACCAGGAATCCAAGTGCCCTTTAAATTTGGAGATTCTAATGACATGACAAACTGACCCAATAATGGACCAAGAAAAGAACAGAACAATGGAAAACTAAATAAACAAGGGAGTAAGATATCTAGTGTCAAACTATGCATCAACGTTACTACTGTTTTAAATCTTTTGAGTCTGCCTTAATGATTTGGTAATATACCTTGCTATTTGACACAGTAAGAACATGGAGAGTTTCTAAAAGAAAGGGATGTTCCATTGGAACCGATGAAGCAGTCCTTTTGGATAAACCATGAAATGTTTTTGGATTTAAAGTGAGGGCGTTCAGTAAAAAATTAAACAAGTGAGACTTCTTGTTTATGGTTCAGACTTAACAAGAATCCACATCCACTGAGCTATTTGATGAACCCTAAAGGGCACCATGAATTTCCAAGAGAACAAACAAGAGTTTAAGATATAACATCATGATATAATAAATAAAGGAGGTGATATGATAAAATCCAGTCACTCTATCTCTTTCTGCAGATTCAGAACAGGCTTTCTAATTGTTTTATTCAAACCAATATAATGGTAGATATGGAACAATTGCTTTGCTTTGTTTATAGTTATGAAGAATTCACGGGCAGATATTTAGAGAACTTATTAGGAATAAGATGGATAAGGCCTGAGAACAATCCAATCAACTATGCACAAGCCGGAACAATTTTCTTGGTATCAATAATCCGCACTCCTGTCTCAATCCAATCAACTAGGTAGAAGCCAGAACAGTTTTCTTGGAATGTCAGTCAACAATCTGCATACTCTCATCTATTTGGCGAGCCCTAACATTGAAACAGATCAACTCAAGAAACAAACAAGAAGCAACCCTAGATAACATGATAAGTCGGTTTGCTGCCAATTCTTCAAAATGTTACAAACCCTACCATTTTGAAACCAAGAACTTGCGCAATTGGCCATTTGGCCAATCGCCGACAAGACAAAGGCCACAAGATCGAAAGGACCACGAAATGACCAATCTCACGCAATCAAGAGATGAGATAACTAAACTCAGGACGTCGCAAACCTGACTCAACGAGGTAGCGGTACACAGCAGCATTGAGATGACTTGCCGTGAGATCCCTAGGATTCGGAATCGCCATTGGAGCCCAAGCGAACAAAGACAGGATTTCTCGGAGGCTAGCAATGAGGGGAAACTTATAGAATCTACTAATAAATATTTGGGAATTGTGACGCCAATGTGAACGAGTACCAAGCCAAAAGTTTGGCAGCAAATTAAATATTTGCGCTCCTTAAAGAAAGATAAATGCCTGCTAATTCTGGCCAACACCAGCAAATTTTGGAAATCATTAACTTCTTTACGCAATTCATCCAAACCAGCAAATTTTCTCTACACAATTTTTCAACAAATCTAAGAACCTCGTTTTGTGATGAAAACGGTTGACATAATTTGGCCAGGAATTTACAAGGCAACAAAGTAGGATGCTAATGTGAGTGGAATTTTGCAGACACTTTGGTGACAAATCAATTCTAGACAATGCTAAGGAATTGTTAATTAAATTCTGTTTTAGTACCATTTTCTTTTGTACGGACAAATCATGCCCACTATTTTGTTCCAAGGAGCAAGTCAACAATTCACTACAAACACTTCTTTTTTCACCATTTCGAAATTCTGACTGTTGGTTTGTGTCGGTGTTTCATCGAGCAATCCACCGATGTGGGTGCCTGCGGTGATTTATATGATAGGGAAGCACTATATCATAGGCTAGATGATCGACTCAAAGAATAGAGCCAAGAGATTTTAGATAGGTTCGGGCCTCATAGAGGATAACCCTATGTCCTGTGTAGTCTATTGTAGATTGAATGCAAAGAGATGTGTCTAAGCTTCTAAGGCTAGATGTAAGCTTCGAAAGCTAGAGTAGGATAATCTCGGTGGGGTCCCTTGCCCCCCTTAAATAGTGCCGAGGGGTAGGGTTACACGCAAGAAATCATATCCCTATTCAGTTTCCTATAATCTAAGGATTACAACCGGACTCATGTTTATCTCTTATTTACAAGATGTTTATCACCTATTTACAAGTATATCTTTACATATTTATCTCAACTTTCTTATCTATTCTGGACTACTGAATAGGCTAGGCCCATGCCTGTTCCAGCCCACTAAAAGCCTAGTAAAGGATACCCGAGGGTCATATCCTTGACAGTTTATGATCTTAATTCTGTTTATTGGTGATCTAGGACCCAGGGTCCCCACTGCCATGGGCTCAGAACGAATTGGTGCCACATCACCTATCCCCAAGCACCGGTAACCAACGTGAGTCCCCATGCAAAGGTACAAGACCCTATACAGCCCCTAGCACTGCAGACACCGAGCTCAGGATCAATCCAGCGAATCAACGTATTTAATGTGCTGTGACAGGGAGTTTTGTCCCCTCTCAACTCTTGCATGCCTTGCCATTTATGACGAGGTGACAGGTAACCACCCCTGCAGGCGATCGTGTGGCAATAGGACGACCCACACCAACTTCCCATAAAATGGCATGCGTGGCCTATAGATCGGCACCTATGGCTTTGGGCCATCTGCCGGGCCCTGCTTCCTTTTTGACTACTCTGCTTGGGTACTGATAGGTGGGTCCTCTGGATAACATCAAGTGCAAGTCAGCCACAAAGACTACATCCTAATAATGTTTAGCTATAGTGTAGCTTCCTCGGTTCAGCCGTTGTGGTACCCCCCGCGTGTATATAAGGGGAGGACCATGACCATGAGGGAGAGGCGAGAATAAGCCATAATAGATAGACAAGAAGCAATCTAAGACAATGAGAGCTCGACTCAAAGAGAGTTGGCTTCAATTCTAGACTTAGTCAAGAGACTAGGCTAGCACTTGTAAACCTCCAACAGAGTCCACCACAAAGGAGTAGGGTATTATGTATTGCAATGGCTCAAACCTGTCTAAACTCCCCCCATGTCCATCTCTTCACTGGAACGAGCAATCGTGACTCACTGCCTCTAGCCAAACTCATAAAAGGGGTCCCACCCAGGTTCTTGCTAACGGTGTTCTCACACCGACATTGTTGATTCAAATGGAATGATGTTTTGTGGGAGCATAGCCTCATTCTGAAATTGGCTTCTTTGCGACTTTCCTGACATTGCCATATATGTTTTTATTTTTCCTGTACATCTTAAGTATCTTTTTACCTGCCGTGTCTTTTCTATCACTCGCAGTATGTTTGCAATATGTGCTGCTAATCAGTTAACCGTAAGAACATGATGAAATATCCAAGAAAGGGACGGTTCTGCAAAACAATCAACACAAAAATTTCATGGCAATTAATTCCTTATCTCTACAGATTCTATTTTAGGGTTTCTTTAGAACACAAGATTTTGAAAATGCGGGAATAGGAAAAACGTAGAAATGGATTGTCTTGTATTACAGAATACTACATGATTTCAAAGCACATGAATACCAGAGATGCTCATTTTCCTTTGGAATAGGCCTTTAGGAATTTAATCCAAAGGATTTTTACAAACCAAATCCTTTGTTCCAAAGGGTGTCATAGGAAATTTTCCTAAGGATCTAAATTCTTTGCAAATCCTTTGAATTTATTTTATTTCAAAGGAGGCCTACTATTTTGCAGACCAAGCAATCCTAAATTGACAAGTTATACTTCATTAAGCAAGACTTCAGATGGGTTGAACTATAAGGTGAAGCAAGAAAGAGAAAAGAAAGGCAACTGCTGTGGAAGATGGGCGCCATCCAAGGTAAAATTTTTCCTTTAGTTGGCTCTGAAAGGTCGCTGCCTAACAGCGGAGAATCTTGCCAAGCGGAGCTGGCAACATGAAGAGAGATGTGTCCTCACTGTAGAAACCTGTTTGCATCTGCTGGTGGGCTAATAGGATTTTTCAGCACAGCCAAAGGACGCCAATTCAGCTGCTAGGGGACATAAAAGAAGAACTTTTAGTTTGGAAAGAGGCTGGGGTGTTTAGAGCATGCCTGGAGTTTCAGTTTCAATGATATAACTCTTTTCCCTGTGCTTTCGGTCCTTTTGGGACGTGTTGTGTTGTTTTTCCTTTTTTTTTGGCTTCGGTAGCCTCCTGCCGATGTAAATCCTTGTTCTCCCTTTCTTCATCTTAATAAAATTTGGTTGGCCTCTCTTAAGCCAACCTGGCAAAAAAAATTAATCCAAAGGATTTTTACAAACCAAATCCTTTGTTCCAAAGGGTGTGACAAGAAAATTTTCCTAAGGATCTAAATTCTTAGCAAATCCTTTGAATTTCCTTTATTTCAAAGGAGCCCTACTATTTTGCAGACCGAGCAATCCTAAATTGAAAAGTCATACTTCATTAAGCAAGACTTCAGATGGGCTGAACTATAAGGTGAAGCAAGAAAGAGAAAATAAATACAGGAACAATGCAATTGTGTGATTAATCAATGACAACGTGTAATCAAAATGAGCAAGGCGGACAAATGCATCTCTCCTCACATGAGCTAAGCTTTTTGTTAAGAAAACAAACAAACGAATCAACCCTAGAAAGAACAATGAAATCAAGGAACAATCCACCATTCGACCAACCAAGGAAGTAGATTTATTCATGTAGAATTGAATAGATCGATGTGAAACATGAAATTTCATTTACTTCTTTCGGACAAATCAAGAATTCACGTGACTATATCTACTTGGAGAATCCATAGCAAAATAGAAACATGACGAATTGGCCCCCAAACAAAGAACAAATAAATGTGCAATGCCACAATCCTATCAAGGAAGCACAAAGGAAAACATGTTCCCATGTTCACACCGAGCAATCCAGCATTGAAAAGAAAGAACCCCAAATGCACAGCGCTGTACCCAAGGCATTATTCAATTCCAGTTCAACGCCAAGAGCATAACCCAGTCGCGCCGCCAACCGATTGGTGAACCCAAGAACTGGGGAGCGGCGCAAGCAATGCTAAGGCGGTAGGTCGGGAAGAGGAGATTTGAGCCAAACCTGGCTCTCCCCAGGGGAACCGTCGGCGCGGTTATCGCCGGACGTGACCGGCCGGCGGCCACGGCTCTCCCCGCCTTGCTGGACGGCGCTACCGAGCGCCGAATCCCGCGCGCAAGAAGCCAGCCCTTTCATAGTCCGGTACTCCGGCAACGAGAAGAGGCAGTAGAGGAACGGAAGGAGGCCGCAATCGGATTCAACGTGATTCTCTTATCTCAGCTCAGTTTTATGTGTGGCTTTTCTGGGCAAGAGCATTTCAAACTACTCTTTATTATTATATAAAATTTAGCAACTCAATAAAGATAAAGGTATAGGTGTAGAAAACTCTAAAGAAATTTCTATCCCACTTTTTTTGAATCTCTAAAAATCACATCTATTATTCTCCATAAGTTTAGAGAGCTATATAACATTTTAGAGAGTGAAATAAAGTTAATAGCATTTAGTAAGTCAGTTGAAGAGCAAACAAACATAGCGAGAAATTTTTTTTAAAAAGCCTCTCTAAAAATTTAGGGAGTAAGATTTAGTAAGTCCCTTTGATGCTCTAAAATAATATATACATAACATGTGGTCTTATGATAAGAGTGTAATTTTGATATTTTTTTCTTATAAAAAACTTATTTCATAAATAGATTACATGAAGATTTATTGTAGAAATAGACATATGATATAGCAAATTAATAGAGTTAAACTGAGATGCTATGATATAGTAAATTTTATTAAAGATTTTAAAAAAATAGGCGCGACAAGTGGCAAGTGGCCGGCATCGCCTGAATGCGGTCATAGTCGTCGGGCGTGTCGGCGAGCTCTCTGTAGCAGCTGACCGGCACAAACACGCCCTCCATGCCCTCGTCGCACGTCGATCGGCTGGCCGAGTACGTAGCCGGCACCTGACCGCGAAGACGCTGGCCCCGGCTCAGCTCGCACAAGGGTAGAGCTTGCGGGCTACGTACGAGTTACGACGAGAACGCGCGTCTCGCCGCCGAGGTCAGCGGAGGTCGCCGTCGTGGCCGCACAGCAGTATGTGAGCTAGCTAGGCGCGCGGCACCGGTCGTCTCGCGCCGCGCGTACTCAGGATGATATGGCTTGAGCGAGAGGGGCTACTTCGCGAGATCGATGATCTTGCTGCATTGGTAGCCGTTAACTAGATCTGTTAAGTTTGCATATGCATGTTGTTGATCAATACGTATAATAGAATGAATCTCGGCAAAGAAAAGAGGAACAACAATACGAACTTGCACAAACGCGCGCGGTGATCAACTTCCGAAGAAGTTTAAATGAAAAAAGGGTAAAAATGTGATGACAACAGCAGCGAGACAAATATCATCAAATCCAAAGCCGCATGATATAGATGCATCCGAGGCCTTCTTCTTCGAGTTCATGAGCTCATACTCCGAGGCCTAGGAGCAACCTCCCGGCGAGGCGAAGTCCACCGGCGAGAAGGCCGCGTCCCTCGGCGAGCAACCGGCCGGCGTGGTCCACACCTGTCTCAGGCATCGGCGCCATCGCCGGCGCCGGCGGCATCGCCGCGTCGTCCACCAAGCGGCTGGCGTCGGCCGCGGCGACGACCATCCAGCAGCAGGCTGCGAGGAGCACGGCGAGGAGGCAGCTCGCCGTGGCCAGCAGCCTCGCCATAGCTAGTGTTTTGGCCGATCGCGTGTTTGTGCTGCGCCGTGCTCCCGTGACGCTGTGACAACTGACAAATTAAATGACAGGATCACCGAACGTGTATATATAGCCGACCGATCGATCTAGTCGTGTACACCAACAAACTTCGATTTGTGTGTGTGGTCGTGTCGTGTCGGTGCACGCGCATGCATTCATTCGTTCTTTCATTCTAGTAGTGTTTGGCCAACAGCATGTGCACGCACGTCGGTTGACCAATACATGCACCGCACATACCCAGCTTGCACCTGTACATCGTGCACCCCAACTAAAAGTTGAATCTTGACTTGACCTGCACTGCATGCGTAGCACGGCATCGCAATGTGTTCGGCTGCACGGGCAACGGAGAATTAATATCGATCCCATCTTTTCTTTTCTGGGCCAATTTAATTAGGGGATGTTCCCTCGTTTTTGCAGACAATCCAAATCGTGACGAATTTTTTTGAAAAAATTGTGAAGATAGATGAATGCGACATGCTTTTCTTTTCGTTCTGGTCGAATTTTAATTTGCATGTTTGTGAAATGGTATATCACATTTTAATTTATCTTAAAAAATATTTTCAAAATTTTCCGTGACTATTTGAATGGCGTGCAAAAACAAGTGAACATGGTCATTTCAGGGTTCAGAATGCACAATTTGAGCTTTCACATTTCCATGTAGGTAGTATACCCATTCCAAGTACCATCAGCATTTGGTTTGTAATCCAGCTTAATTTGCTTGTGTTTTATCACTAGTCCACTACCCTTGGTGGATATCCACAAATCAATCAAAGATTCAAGACATCTTGATTTTGGGGGGTTAGCAGGCTGTTACAGAAATTTTGTCAAGGGATTTGGTATGATTAGTAAACCTCTGACCAGTTTCCTTAAGAAGGGAATTTCATTTGTATGGTCACAAGATGTAGAAGCCTTTCTAGCTTTGAAACAGGCATTGGTTCCTGCTCCTATCTTCTGTCAGCAAGGCATTGGGACCAAGAACTAAGGGTTTATCAACCTATGAAAAAGAGTGTTTGCCTATTCTATTAGTTGTAGACCACAGGAGATCATACTTCAGCAAGGAGAATTCATGATACTCACTGACCACAGAAGTTTAGTGCATTTAACTGAACAAAGGCTACTGACTCCTTGGCAACAAAAGATATTTGCAAAGCTATTAGGATTGCAGTACCAAATCTGTTGTAGAAAGGGGCTACTAATACTGCAGTGGATGAATTGTCTAAAGTTGGACTAGAAGATACTTCAGAACCGCATTCAATCTCTACCTGCCAACCACAGTGGTTAGAGGAAGTAGTTCAAGGATATCAGAAGGATACAATTGTATTTTGGTGGTGGTCGATAAATTTTCAAGGTATGCTTACTTTGTGCCATTTCAACATCCTTTCATAACTCCTGATGTTGCCAAAACATATATGAAAAATGTCTATAAGTTACACAGGATTCCAAAAGTGATTGTATCTGACAGGGACAAGATGTTCACTAGTCAATTTTGGCAGCAACATTTTGAAAGGTCTGATACTTAATTGCATTTAAGAACAACTTATCACCCACGGGCTGATGGTCAGACAGAGGATAAATCAATGCCTTCAGATATATCTTAAGTGTTATCCACCTAGGCAGTTTGGGATTGGAACTAAATCCTGTGCTATTCCAGATCTGAGTGACAGTCTGGTTAAAGGAAAGAAAGTTGGTGAATATGTTATTGCAACAACACCTAAATCGAGCTCAGCAACAGATGAAGTTGCAAGCTGACAAGAAAAGGAGTTTCAGGGAGTTCAAGGTCTGAGATTAGGTTTATCTACAGCTGTAGCCTTATGTGCAGACTTCATTTACTCATAGAGGTAACACAAATTGTCCTTGAAGTATTTTGGACCGTTTTTAATCTTGCTCAAGATTGGTTCGGTTGCCTGTAAATTGCAGCTCCGTGATACTAGCTTTGTCCATCCAGTTTTTCAGTGCAAGCTGAACCTCCTTCTCAGGCTTCTTCTTCTTGGCACATACCTTGGCGCATTCTGGACCAATGTTTAGTGCCTTCAGAATTTTCGTCTTGTCTACTGAAGATTGAAGAACTTGGCAGCAACGCGACTTGATCTAGAGGATCTTGCGTGAAGGTTGTGGATAAATTGTTGTGTAATTGTTGATTGTTAACACTCTGAAGTCTGAACCTCCAGCCACTCTTTCAGCTGAAGCAACAGTTCCAGGTGCAGGTTCAGTATTTGGTTTGTGATCTAAAACTGCAATCCTCAGCCAAGGAAGCTGCATCCACGTGTTGAGGCATATGAAAACATGCATAGATTTTGTTACACAAGCATACATAATTGTTTTTTATTCAGTTAAGCGAACATGTTGATGTATCTTCCACTAAGTAAGTGAACATGTTAGATCCATCTTCCAATAATTACCTGTGTTCATAAGCATGGCCTTTTGAAACGATAAGACCTGCTCTGATACTATATTGGATTATACCATTGAAAGGAAAGTTGCAATGTAAATATTGATTATATTGTATTGAGGCACGAGGATAGTATATATAGTATACATTAGAGTAAAGGTAAGGAAGTTATTAGAGATAAGAAAAAATCTGATACAAATAGATCGTATCTCTAATATCTCTCTAATTAATCATATATATTAATTAATTTTTTAACAGTTTTCAATTAACATCGATCACTACAAAACCAATTAAGTTGCACATCCAAAAAAGGTTTAACTAATTAAGCTTACATAGTATATGGTCCACAAAGTCTTGATGACAAGTTACAATTCATAGAGGAACTACAGGAAATAAGATATGTCTGCTCTGAGGCATGGATGATTGCAGGGGACTTTAATTTAATCTGTGCAGCAGCTGACAAAAACAATACTCGAGTAAATCGACGGCTACTCAATGCCTTCAAGAATAGACTAAACCAGCTGGAATTGAGGGAAGTTTATCTTTTTGGCAGAAGATTCACATGGTGTAATGAGCAAGAAAGACCAACATTGGTTAAGCTTGACCGGCTGTTCGTGAATGTTGAATGGGAACATTTGTTTCCATGGGCACACCTACAGGCCCTTAGCACTTCTGGATCAGATCATGCTGCCTTGGCACTTTCCTGTGGCGATCAATTTGCACGACCAAGGAGATTTCGTTTTGAAACCTTTTGGACAAAATTGGAAGGTTTCCAGAACACAGTACAAGAATCATGGCAAGAGACAGTGGACAGTGAGGATGCCTACACGGTCTTGTATGTCAAAATGGCAAGATTGGCAATGAGATTGAAGCAACGGGGTCAGCGCCAGATTAGCTCGTTGAGATTGAAATTACAGATTGCTAATGAAATCATCTTTCGTTTTGATGTGGCTCAAGAGCAGCGGGCTTTGACAGAACTAGAAAGGCAGCTCCGGGCAGCCTTGAAAGGGCGTTGTCTTGCACTGGCAGCACTCGAGAGGGTGTGGGTACGGCAACGTGCCCGTATTCACTCCCTAAAAGAAGGTGATGCTAATACAGCTTTTTTCCATATGAAGATGAAATCACACAACAGAAAGCTAGCAATTCATCGGCTGGAACACAATGGGCAGATGGCATTTTCACAAGAAGATCTTGAGGAAGTGGTAGTGCAGTATTTTCAAGAGGTGATGGGTAAAGCACAACATTTTCACAAGAAGATCTTGAGGAAGTGGTAGTGCAGTATTTTCAAGAGGTGATGGGTAAATCACAACAGGAAGATACAATGATAAATTTTCATGGAATCGGTCTAACTTCTTTAGACCTTTCAGACCTAGAGAATGATCTCACGAAAGAAGAGGTATGAACAGTGATTAAGACCATGCCGAAGGAGAAGGCCCTAGGTCCGGATGGATTTACGGGATTGTTTTACCAGCAATGTTGGAATACAATAAAGAAGGAAGTGATGGATGCTCTGCATAAGTTCTTTCAAGAAAATTCATAAAACCTTAAACAGCTAAACACAGCTACGATAGTGCTATTGCCAAAGAAAGAGGCTCCCCTAGACATCAAAGATTATAGACCAATAAGCTTGATACATAGTTTTTCAAAGATTGCTAGCAAAATCATGGCGACAAGGTTAGCACTGCACATAGGAGGGCTGGTACCTTGTTACCAATCTACTTTCATAAGAGGTCGAGTACTACATGAGAATTATCTTTATGTAAAAGGAATGATCCAGCGATTCCACAGGAACAGAAGAGAAATGGTATTGTTAAAACTTGACATCACCAAGGCGTTTGACTCGGTGTCTTGGAGCTTCCTCCTTCAGCTTTTACATTTTTGAGGTTTTGGTAGACGATGGCAAAGTTAGGTGTGTGCTCTTTTACTTACAGCTGAAACCTCTGTGTTGGTAAATGATTTTCAGAGTGAGAATATCAAGCCGGCTAGGGGATTACGCCAAGGAGACCCCTTATCACCACTGTTATTTGTTTTGGTGATGGATGTACTACGGGTGATAGTGGCAAAGGCAGTATCTTGTGGTCTGCTATTCCACATCTCGCAAATCCAAAGGGCTTCACATGTATCCTTTTACGCAGATGATGCAGTCATTTTCTTACTGTCGAGGATTTGTGATACTATGGTCATTCGAACACTCCTTCGGGTTTTTGGATCAGCAACATGCCTTCAAATAAACTTTGGAAAAAGTGCAATAACTCCTATTCGGTATGCAGAAGAAGATTTGAAAATGATGAAGGCCATATTAGGATGTAAAGTTGAGGCTTTCTCGATCACCTACCTGGGACTCCCTTTGTCAGTGCGCAAGCCAACAAAAGTTGAACTACAACCTCTGTTGGACAGATACTCGAAGAAACTTGCAGGGTGGAAACCCAAATTGCTTTCACCAAGTGGGCGGCTCTGCCTTATCAAATCAGTTTTGATGTCACTTCCTGTTCACTATCTCACGGTCATGCAGCTACCCAAATGGACAATCAAAGAAATAAACCGTAAATGCAGGGGTTTTCTTTGGAAGGGACAGGAAGAAGTGAATGGGGGGCACTGCCTTGTGGCTTGGAAAGTGGTGTGTCTGCCATTGAAGAAGGGAGGGCTAGGAGTCAAGGATTTGGATTTGTTTGGGCAAGCACTCCGAATGAAATGGTTAGCCAGGAAAGGGGAACAACGCATGAGACCTTGGAGGATACCAAAATTCAATATCGGAAATGACATCCTAAAAGTATACAGGTCAGCTACAAGAATCTCGGTGGGCGATGGACTAAACTCAAGTTTTTGGAAAGATTGTTGGCTACCCCAGGGATGTATCGGCACAACTTTCCCTTGTCTTTATAGCTTTGTGAAGATCTCTGATATTTCAGTGGCTACTGCACTACAAGATCGTCACTGGATAAGGGACATTCGGGGCACTCTCTCTAACCGGGCACTTATCGAGTTCTTCACTCTTTGGGAGACAATACAAGAAATACACATTCAACCCCAAAGTAAAGACCTGGTAATCTGGAAAACAGCGACAAATGGAGTTTTTAGTGTCTCTTCTGCATACAAAACTTTCTTTACTGTGAAAATTGATTGGTTCTGCGAAAAACTAATATGGAAGGCAAAAGCACCATCAAAAGTGAAGTTTTTTATGTGGCTTGCTTTGAAGAATAAATGTCCCACGGTTGAGAATTTGGCAAAGCGACAATGGCCACACGAAGCAACCTGCTCCTTATGCAATGTGCATCAGGAAACAAACGCACATATTTTTGTCTAGTGTTTATATATCAACCTCCTTTAAAACCTGGCTAGATTAGCGACACATGCTTCCTTTACCCTTCCAGGAGAGAGTGGTATAAATCTGGCTGGCTGGTGATTTATGGCTAGGAAATGTTTTCTGAAAGCAACTAGGAGGGTCTTTGACTCTTTCTTTATGTTGGTATGTTGTTAAATTTGGAAAGAGCACAATGCCAGGATATTTCACAATGAAAGGAGAACACATGATTAATTGTTTGCTACTATAAAAGATGAATTTGTAGAATGGAAGATAGCTAGAATTATTCCGAAGTCATAAGTGTTTTCATTTGGCGGTAAGACGTTTTAGTAGTCTATGCTTCAAACTAAATTGTATTTTCTTTTTTAGCTGCCGATGTTTTGAACTTACAAATTTCTCTTTTCTTAATAAAGTTTTAGCCTCTTTAGTTGGCCCAGCTAAAAAAATTAAGCTTACATACGTCTGCTCGATCAGCTGAAGAGGT
>KE373157.1:816462-827903 GCA_000418225.1 Zizania latifolia | reverse complement strand
ACCGGAGTTATGGTACGCCCGGGGCAAATCGACCGGACACCGACATCTCCCGCCACGATGGCTTTCTAGCCTTCTCCGAGCGCCTTCGTCGAGTGCAGTGGCCCCGAAATTTCAGCCCGATGGGAATTACGCCATATGACGACAAAACTGACCCTTCACAATGGCTGCGGCTGTATTACACGGCCATTCGCGCAGCTAGGGGGGGATCAAGACGTCATGGCTAATTATCTCTCCGTGATGTTGACTTCGGCCGCCATCAACTGGCTAGCCGGACTCCCGGAGAAATTTATGAACTCCTGGGACGAGTTATGTGATGCTTTCACATCCAACTACCAAGGTACTTGGCAGAGGCCGACTTCACGTCACGACCTACGCCAAGTACGCCAAAAAGATGATGAGTCCTTGAGGGACTATATATGTCGTTTCTCCGAGGGCCAGAATGCTGTCGCAAGCATCTCCAACACCGACGTGATGTCCTTATTCCAAGGTGGTCTACGGAAGCCCTCGGAGCTATTTCGCTATCTGGTGATGCACGAGCCAAGCGACCCTGGTGCGATGATCACCATCGCCGAACAATTCGCCAGCGCTGAGAACGCCGAGCAGGAGCAATTGCACCCCAAAGCTCAAGATTCCGACAAGACGAAGAAAAAAAAAAGGATCATCGCCAGTCTCCTTCACTCGATGATCGGGATAAACTCGAATCCTCTTCCCGCAATCGGAACAAAAAGAGGAAGGGCAAAGAGATCATGATCGCTGATAAAGATTCTCGACCGTCTGGTCGAAACAACTCGGCATTGCAGGAGGTATTAGATAAACCCTACATAATTCATCCTAACAGCAACCACACCACCCGCCGGTGTTATCAGCTGCAGAACCAGATGGTGAAAGAGGCGGAAGCAAATCCCCGGCAAGACAAGCGCCGTCAGGATGACAAGAAAAAGAAGTCCAAAAAGGACGACGAAGACGCCTAAACAGCTCCGGCGGCAAACGACTTTCAGGAGCCCGCCCGAACGGTCTCCATGATTTTTGGTGGCGCAATCGCCATCGAAACCAAACGCCAACAGAAGTTGATGGCCCGCCGCGTCAACGCCATCAGCACCGAGTCGACCGAGCGCTTACGGTGGTCGGAGATCCCGATCTCCTTCAACCGCGAGGATCAGTGGACGGACGTCCCCAAGCCAGGACGCTTCCCACTGGTCGTCGACCCGGTCATCCTCAAGGTCCGCCTCAAAAGGGTATTGATCAACGGTGGCAGCGGCCTCGATGTTCTGTTCAAAGGAACGCTAGCTGCACTCGGCATCGCTGAATCCTCCCTCCAGAAGACGGACACGCCATTCTACGGGATTGTCCCAGGGAAAGCCTCCATACCACTCGGCACCATCACTCTGCCGATCATGTTTGGAACTCAGGACAATTATAGGACCGAGCATATCAAGTTTTACGTCACCGACTTTGAGACCGCTTACCACGCCGTGCTTGGGCGGCCGTCCCTCGCCAAATTCATGGCGGTACCCCACTACGCATATCTGGTCCTTAAAATTCCTAGACTAGATGGGGATATCTCTGTGAAGGGGGATGTTGCCACCTCGCATGTATGCGAGCAGCATAGCCTAGCTTTGGGAGTGGCCACAGACATTTCTGTTCGGATAGAGGAAATGGTCCAAGACGCCAAGACGACGCTGACCACCAGCATGGAACTCCTGACTGCCGCGCCATCTACGTGAAGCCTGGTGCCCTCGCCTGCTGAGTACAAAAGTATTCAGCTCTCGGACGCCGACCATTCCAAGATGGCACTGATCGGGACAGCTCTAGATCCTAAATAGGAAAGCGCGCTTGTCAGCTTCCTCCGCTCCAACGTCGACATCTTCGCCTGGCAACCATCTGATATGCCAGGTGTACCTCAGGAGCTGATCGAGCATGAACTTCATATTTTCCCGACCGCCCAGCCGGTCAAACAGAAGATGCACAGATTTGCTCAAGATCGCAAAGAAGCCATCAAAGAAGAAGTTGCACGCCTGTTGGCAGCAGGATTTATAAAAGAGATATATCATCCCGACTGGGTAGCAAATCCGGTCCTTGTAAAAAAGAAAAATGGAAAATGGAGAATGTGCATTGACTACACCGATCTCAATAAGCGATGCCCTAAAGATCCATTCCCGCTACCGCGTATCGATCAAGTGGTCGACTCCACTGCCGACAGTGCTCTTTTATGCTTCTTGGATTGCTACTCGGGCTACCATCAGATCAGCCTGAAGGAGGAAGATCAAGAG
Source organism: Zizania latifolia (assembly GCA_000418225.1). Classification (NCBI taxonomy): domain Eukaryota; kingdom Viridiplantae; phylum Streptophyta; class Magnoliopsida; order Poales; family Poaceae; genus Zizania; species Zizania latifolia. The sequence continues at coordinate 825,633 of KE373157.1, read as the reverse complement.
AAGACATCATTCATCACCCTATTCGGTGCCTACTGCTACACGTCAATGCCTTTTAGGCTGAAGAACGCGGGGGCTATGTACCAGCGGGCTATTCAATGATGTCTGGCTGATCAGATTGGCCGCAACGTTGAGGCTTATATGGATGATGTCGTCATCAAGTCCAAAAGACCAAAAGATCTCATTGTCGACCTCCAAGAGACTATAGACAACCTTCGCAAATTTCAATGGCGGCTCAACCCGGAGAAATGTGTATTCAGGGTGCCGACTAGAAAGCTGCTCGGGTTCATAGTCAGCAGTCAGGGAATTGAAGCAAATCCTGACAAGATCTTCGCAATTTTGAACATGAGCAAGCCTAGCAGCATCAAACATATCCAACGCCAAACAGGCTGCATGACATCACTTGGTCGGTTTATTTCTCGACTAGGTGAGCGCGGAATGCCTTTCTTCAAGCTGCTAAGAAAAGGAGATGATTTTGCATGGACACCAGAGGCCGATCAAGCATTCGCCGACCTCAAGAAGTTTTTATCTTCTCTGCCTGTCTTGGTCGCGCCGACTCCTAGGGAAACACTCCTTCCCTACATCGCCGCCACGACTCAAGTGGTCAGCACTGCCATGGTTGCCGAACGCTCGGAGGAAGGACATGCCTATCCGGCTCAAAGGCCGATATATTTTATATCTGAGGTGCTCGGACCATCTAAAGTCCGATACCCCCAGGTCCAAAAGCTGCTATATGCCGTCCTCATCATCGCCAGGAAGCTCAAGCATTATTTTCAAGCTCACTCGGTGGAGGTGATCACTGAGTTTCCACTCGGCGATATTTTACGGAATCGAGATGCGACTGGCCGGATTGTGAAGTAGGCCATTGAGTTAGGAGAATACACTCTCAACTTCAAGCCCCGCACCGCCATCAAGTCACAAGCCCTCGTCGACTTCGTAGCCGAGTGGACCGAGAACCAACTCCCACTCACAAGTGATCGCCAAGAGCATTGGGTCATGTATTTTGATGGGTCCCTCAGCATTGACGGAGCAGGAGCTGTAATTCTCCTAATATCCCCTCAAGGTGACAAGTTAAGATATACTCTCCAGCTATTATTCATGGCGTCTAATAATACAGCCGAATACGAAGCTCTCCTTAATGGTCTGCGCATCGCCATCTCCCTTGGGGTTCAAAGATTAATGGTATATGGAGATTCTAAATTGGTTATTGGCCAAGTCAACAAAGATTGGTCTTGTACCAACGAGAAGGTCGATGCTTATTATCAAGAGATCCGTAAGCTAGAGGGAAAGTTTAGTGGCCTTGAGTTTCATCATGTCCCCCGGGACGACAACTCGGTTGCTGACTTCTTGACCAAGCTAGGCTCGTCCAGAGCCCCTATGCCGAGTGGTGTTTTCCTCCAGGAACTTTCGAAGCCATCAATTCAACTTGATGAAGAACAGCTTTCGGAGACTCAGTAAGTTCCATCAGTTTTGGTCATTACTGATGATGAAGACGACCGGCGAAAGCCGATCATCGATTTCATCCTCACTGCCAAAACTCCTAAAGATAAAGATGCAGCAATTCGCCTATCCAGAAGGAGTAAACAATATGTTGTAGTGGGATCAGAATTATCTAAGAGAGCAGCTTCAACCCGAGTACTCATGAAGTGCATTAGCAAAGCAGAAGGCTCAGACCATCCCAGCCTCATGGCCGTTCGCATGTTGGGGGCTCGATATGGTCGGACCTTTTCCAAAGGCCGCCCAGGGTTATGATCGACTGTTTGTAGCCATTGATAAGTTCACCAAGTGGATAGAAGTAATGCCGCTAAGGACATGCATAGCTAAGAAGGCTGCAGAGTTCATCCAAGGCATAATATATCGTTATGGCGTTCCTAATCAGATCATCACGGACCTTGGAACTCAATTCACCAGCAATGACTTTTGGGAATTCTGCGAGAACTAGTGTGTTGAAGTCAAATACGCTTCTGTTGCACACCCGAGAGCCAACGGTCAAGTTGAAAGAGCAAATGGCATGATATTACAAGGGTTAAAGGCTAGAATATTTGATCCCCTCAGTAAATATGGCAGTAGGTGGATGAAAGAATTACCAGCTGTTCTTTGGAGGCTTCGAACTCAGCCGAGCCGAGCTTCTGGTCGGACTCCGTTCTTTCTTGTGTATGGGTCGGAAGCTATCCTACCGATAGATATGTTGCATGAGTCCCCTAAGATTCATCATTATGAAGAAGTCGCAGCCGAGCAGACAAGAGAAAAGGACATTGATAGTCTTGAAGAAGCTCGTCTAGCAGCTGCGGTACAATCAGATCGGTACCAGCAAGGATTACGAAGGTACCATGACCGTAATGTGCGTGGTCGGTCATTCCAAGTGGGAGATTTAGTCCTTCGCCGAGTACAATCAGCAGTCGGCACCCATAAGCTATCAACTCCATGGGAAGGACCATACATCATCTTCGAAGTCACCCGACCTGGATCATATCGCCTAATTCGTGAAGACGGTCAAAAAATTGCGAATTCATGGAATATTGAGCATCTTCGGTGTTTTTATCCTTGATAAAGCAAGCTAAGTTATTGTTTTTTTTAAAAAAAGATGTTCAACTTTCATTTGTTGTCTTTATTCTTGCCTGACCCCGAGTGCTTCAAGTCTAATCGCTTAACTCAAAACTCATGATCCGCTCTGATCGAGTTAAGGTCTTCTTTTTGCCCGCTCGGGGGCTTGGCTGTTCTGTGATCTAGCCGATTGCTTTTCGTCATGACGTTGTGACTGCATGTAACGCCTACGGTTCAAAACAGCGTGTATGTAGCTCAAGTTTCCCTACGCTATGGATCTAGGCTACAACATACAGTTGAACATTCATACTGAGTGGTCGGGCACAGAACAAACTTAATATTAAAAAACAATGTTGTTCCATTACATCAAAATATATACAATTGCATATTGTCTACAATTTTTCTACTCGGCAGGTGCATCAGGATAAATCTGAATGTCTGAAATTAAGGCATTAGTTGTTTTTTCCACCTCCGAGTAGATACGTGGTATGTCGGAGTCCTTAACGCTCGCCGGCCATCCCGCTCGGATGTAGTCCAAACGAGCTGTTGGATACAACGCTCGGACAATCCCGAGGGTGTGAATTGCCGCCGTCCGAGTGAAGTCTCGGGTTTGATCCTGTAGACGCATCTCCGCTCCTTCAATCCGCGCGAAGGACTCCTCTGCCGACCAGACCGTGCTGGATGGCACCTCATCAATCATCTTGATGAGAGTCTCAGCACTCGCTCGGTAGCGGTCTCGCTGCACTTGGGTGCTAGCCAAGCACTGCTCCAGGTCAGCGAATTGGGCGCCCACTCGCCGGTGAAGTTCTGCAAACAGGATATAATTTCAGGAAACACTTTAATAAAAGCAGAGTACTAAGAAATTCGAGTTGGTGATCCGTACTTTTGTACTCACCCGACCACTTATTAGTGGCTGCCTCGGACTTCTTCAGCTCCTCTTCGAGCTTCGCCACCTTGGCAAGGGCTTCATCCCTCTCGGCCAAGGCTTGTTCAGCCGTAGAGACCGATTGGTCTGCCATGCTGGTAGCTATCTCAAGTCGCTCTTGAGAAGCAAACCACTCTGCCATGCAAACATGGGTTAACATACTCACAGAAGAGAAAATTAACAATAAAAGGAAGTCGGGATGCTTACCTTGAGAGTGGAATTCGAACTGCTCATGAAGGATGCGATTGTCCTTCTCCAATTTTGCCAAATTGGCATTTTTACAAGCCAGCTGATCAGTCAGCTGACTCACCAGGAACTGCAAAAAGATGATACAAGTTAGTCCGAATGCATATGTATATTATATGTATGAATACTCACGGTGGACTCCTGGTTAAAACGGTTGAGTACCCCAACCACTCAGCCATGTTTTTTCCAACCACCCGGGTCGGGTCGCCAAAAGCCGCGCCAGTGGTCGGCTAAGGAGCCGCTTCGGCCCCGACTGGTTCGGGCTCGACCACTGGCGGAGTGGAGTCGGCCACCATCGCTTCAACCAAAGGCTCTTCGACCACTGGCGGTAGGTCGGCAGCGGGCACTAGAGCAGGTGCTGATGATGGTACCGCCTCGCTCGCCGACCCAGAAGCGCCAACACTCGGAGTCACCGTTCCCGCGCCCACGCTATCAGCGGTCAGGACATCCGGAGCCGGTGAATCACCGGTCACTGAAGCCTTCTGTTGCTCGGTAGCCCCGGTGTAAACCACCACATCAGCGGTGGGGATGGCCGACGCAATCGGGCCGGCCACGTCCTGGTCGGGCAGCGGCAACAAAGAAGGGCTGCGTAAAAATAATCACCAATGTCAAAACAAGGTTAGATTTAATTACCTGACTAATGAACTTGACAACAGGACTTACCACCCCGACCTCCGAACTACCGTCTTCTTCACCCATAGACTGGGACCCGCTCCAGGGGTTAAACCAGTCACCGGAGGGGGTGGAGGAGGGGATGGTTGTGGTGGACTCAGCGGTGGTGTCGATGCGGAGGACGACGACGTCGCAGCACCTCCGGTCGCCGGAATTGCCTCAGATGTCTCTGAGTCGGCGCCCGCCTCTCCGGCAAAGGACGAGGGGATCTTCGGAGCCCCCTGAGTCACCGCCGCTTTCATCGCCGCCGTCGCCGTAGCCACCGACATCTTCACCCTTTTTGTGCGGGGACGGCAAATTTCTTTGCCCTTCCTCTTCTCGCCAGTCGGCCCAGCGAGTGGGTCGATATTTTTCTCGCCGACACCCCGACGTTGCTCGGGCAACAGCGCCAACGAGCAGAAAGCCTCTCAACCTTATGCAGTTCAAGTATTAGCACTCGGCAGATGATACTATCAAGATTCAAAGAACTTTGAAGAGCAAAAAAGTAACAAGAACTCATTTCTAGTCGGGGGTTGCTGAGCTTGAACGGCCGGGGGTCGACATCAGGATTGAGCCCCAGCCGATTGGCGAACAGTGGCTTCGTCCTGCTCTTTACCTCATCAGAGTCGAGGTACTCGGCACTTTCTCTAGTCGAGTCGCTAAGGCCCGAGTACTCGAACGTCGGATGAAGCCGAAGCTTCAGTGGCTGGATCCGGTGACGCATGAAGCTGAGCGCCACGTGGATGCCCGACAAGTGATCCGCCCGGAGCTGCTGGACCATCTTCACCAGCTCATCCACTTGACCCTGCTCCTCTGGTCGGCAGCGGTCGGTCCAGGTGAGTGCCGGCGTCGGCACCCGATCGATCTCATGAGACAAGGCCAGCTCGTGGTTGGCGATGTAGAACCAACCCAAGTGCCAGCCCTTGTTGGAAGTAGGGAGCAGCACCGGGATGTAATCGGCCGCCTTACCGTCCCGAAGCTGAAGCCCGCAGCCATCGCCCACATTTTTCTCGTTGTTCGGCCGCAGGCAGAAATAATGGCGGAACAAATTGAAGTGGGGCTCAATGCCCAGAAAAGCTTCGCACAGATGTACGAAGATTGCGAGGAGCAGAATAGAATTAGGGTTGAGATTACAAAGAGCAATGTCGTAATGGTGGAGAATACCACGGAAAAAGGGATGGGCCGGCAAGCCGAGCCCACGAGGAAAGGACTCGAACACCATGAGTTCGTGGGTGTTCGGGGTCGGGAACGCCTCGTCGCCGGTAGAACGCCACGCCGACAGCGTGGCCGGTGGAATCTCCCCACTCTTCTCCAGTAGAGCCACCACCTGCTTTCTCGCCTTCGACAGTTGAAACTCCGTCGATCGGTTAACCGCCTCTCCCGGATTCACCGCCGCCATTGGGATGTCCGAGGGTGGAGCTAAAGGCTTGAAGTTGAATAAGCGTCGCGCTTTGCGGTAGCAGACAATGCAGTTGCAATGTCGCTTGGGGTTGCGAGGCGCTAGAGCTCAAGAAGATGAAGGCTCAAAAAAGTACGGAAGGCACAAAAGTCCTCAAGCAGACTATTTATAGCCTTCCCGCACGGCGGTTCGGGTCCCCGAGGCATCGCGATCGCCTAAAACAGCGTCCCAAAGCAATCTTCGTCATTAAATGCGCCGGTCAATACCTTATTAAGCCTGCCATCTAAACGAGTATTCTCGGACATCCCCCGAGTAGGAGCTCCCGAGATGCTCACGCGGACGCGAACATGTTGATGGCTAGAGCGATCGGGGAGGCGTCCTACGGTCCGGAGACCGTAATCTGGTCGGCGAATGCTCCGATCGCCAGAGCGATTGGGATGCCGTCCTCCGGTCCGAAGACTGGAATCTTGCCGGTGAATGTTCCGACCGCCTGGGCGATCGAGACATCGACCTCCGGTCCGAGGATCGGGGTCTGGCCGGTAAACGCCTCGGCCGTGTGGACGGCCTTGGCGATCTTGACCGTGCGGGGAGTGCCACTTCAGTAATCTGGGCAGCAGCAGCCTGGGTCATTGCCCGAGCCCTTTGAAGCTCAGGTGAGTCGGGGAGGGCAGCTAGCACCTTCTCGATGGCGAGGAGGTTCACGGTCGGCGTGCGATACACAGCATGACCTTTGATGTCCATGGTGAAGGCGTCCGATGCGCCTTGGCGAGAAGTACCAGCTGTAGCACGGACCCTCACGCGATGTGCTGAGCGAGCAGCATTGCGCTCACGACGCTGGCGTCGGTGAGTGCTAGACTCAGCGGAATTGGAAGGCTCGTCGTCGGAGACAGCCCCCGTAATCGTCATAACGATGTTTGGAAAGGGCATCAGTTTGACCAATGCAGCCTAGTGGCGAGGTCGTTTAGAGATGACCTTGGTGAATTGACGCTGCTGGACTGTTCGCCCTTCTGGTCCGGCGAAGATGACGAAGTCGATGGGTGAGTCGGCGGCATGAAGCGGACGAACTCTGGACGGAGCTGAATGCTTGGGAGCCCGGAGGTTGACAACAGGTGCCCTGGGCGGAGCTGAGCGCTCAGACGCCTTGGGAACTGGAGAACGCACTATCACAGTGCATGAAGATTTTGCCCTTGTCAGTGTGGCAGTAGTTTGGGCCAGTTGGTGCATGCAATCACCCACGAAAGTTAAACTTCCGAAAGTAAGCACCGCTCCAACAGGAACCTGGGTGCTGACTTTACAAACAACAGCCATTTAATCAGTTGAAAAACACAAACATCGCCCCTACTTGGCGCGCCAACTGTCGTTGTGTAAGACAACAGTACCCTATAGGGGTGCCCGTAGGGAGGTTTTTTGGTTAGGCTAAGGGGGGTGGTGTGCTATGATCTAATGGTTATCTCGATCAATGAGACAGAGACAAAGGATTTTAGACAAGTTCGGGCCTCCCGGAGGATAATAACCCTAATCCTGTGTATGGAATGTGCTTCGGGCGTGAATAGCCTTTAGCGTCTGAGAATGTCTGTGTAGCCGTCCTCCCTTTTCAGGCTCCCTCCAATCCCTTTATATAAGAGGGATCGGGGGTTACAAATGATGAATAAATTCTCACTAAACGACGTATTAATGATAAAAACGGTCATATTGTGGGTAATAACACAGAAGATAACCGCACTAATAACTGCGAGATTATAGAGATTAATGGTGGCCTAAATCTTAATGGAGACCGTCTGAATTTATGTGGTCGGGAGGGCTTCTTTCCCGAGTGCTGAACTCGGATGCCTTCAATTCTCCGTCATTGTCCTCATAGCGGGTTGTGACCGTTGACTGGTCGGCTTAAAACCACTCGGGAAGTAGCCCGAGATCATATTCCCGACACAACCCATGCTAGATTTGGCCACAAGGCAAATTTTAGGTTCAACGTTATCAAGAGCAAAGTCAATTAGATAAAGCTTTCCCTTCAACCTACCCGTGAATGCCACGGAATTGTTACTTTTTCTCAAACGGTAACACCCTCATTAGAAAAGAGACAATTATACCCATATCACACAATTATGAAATAGAAAGCAAATTGTAACTCAAGGACTCAACTAAAAGAACATTAGAAATTGAGAATTTATTTGTGACAACAATTTTACCTACACTCATTACCTCTCATTTTCCATTATCGCCAAACACAATGGTTTCGTGTAGATTTTGCTTTGGCTCAAAGGAGATAAACATGCTTTTCTCTCCGGTCATATGATGGGTGCATCCACTATCCATCACCCAACTTGATTCATCGGAGGAATATTCCTACAAAAAAATTAGTTCTTTGTTTTAGGTACCCAAACCTTCTTAGGTCATTCAACGTTAGTCACAAGCACTTTAGAAATCCATACACATCTTAATGATTTTTTATTTTTATTGCCTATAAATTGAGCAACCACTTTACCACGGTGATTCCTCCTAATCAAGTATGAGACATAAAAAGTGGTTTGTGAGGCATAAAGCTTATTCTTCATCTTCTTTAGAGCTTGGCCTTCCCTTATAAACTCAATTACCTCTTTTTCCTTGTTCTTTCTTCTAGGAGTGAGCTTAGTTTCATTTGGGTGATAGCCAAGCCCACGCTTCTCGACATTGCTTTGGACGTTGAGGGTCTTGTATAGGATCAGCGTCCTTTGACTTATAGGCTTTTAATGCACCCAAAACTTACCAAGGTACCAAGCCTCTCATTTTCTTTTCTAAGGATCTCTATTTCCTTCAAGTTAGTCTCATAAGCAATGATATTAATATTATAGTATTTTGAACAACCATTACTTGTGGAAGGAATAGAGTTGGGTTAAGACATTAGAGACTCAATCCTCTCTTCAAAACTTTTATTGGATTTATCTAGAATCATAAGCTCGCTATTGAGAGTTTTGAGAGTTTTCTCTAAGTCTAGATTAGCTTCCTTGACTAAACTATTAAAATTAGTCAATTTGTCTACCATTTTCTTTTCCTTAGCAAGAAGCCGCTCAAGAAATACATTCTTTTTTTCAAGAACAAGCAACGCTTCTTGTTTTTCAAGAGTTGCTTCTTATGACTCTATTGTTTCCATAAGTTGTTTAAATTTGATTCTAGCTTGTTTACTCATGATTTTAAGCATTACTTTATTAGCTCTAGATTTATCATCACTAGTATCACTAGCATCATCTTTATCTAGAGATTTAGATAGTATCTTTTTGTTTCTAGCCATGAAGCACTTGGAGGAGACGATGTCGTCGTCATCGCTTAGCTCTCCAAAGAGTAAAGGTCTTGGAGGTGTTTGGTTGACGATGGCGACAGTGGCAACTCCTTTCTTACAAGAATCAAACTCCGATTCTGACTCGGACTCAGAATT
>KE373157.1:802579-813518 GCA_000418225.1 Zizania latifolia | reverse complement strand
AAAATATATATACCAATTAATTATTTTTTAAGTAAGAAAATGTTTAAAGCGTGAAAATTGTGAAACTAGAGGGAGTAGTAATTTAGGGGCCGTAGCACTGCTCTTCATCAATTTGAGATAATTATTATGACTCTGTTCCCTCCGGTCACTACTTGTAGCATCAAAGCAGTCTCCCAAAACAATACACACATCAGGCTAAACTGAGCTTAGATAATTATTTGATCAACTCATTATGTACATATATCATAAAACTCTAACTATAGTTATTACGATTTTCATCTATCTTATCAGACAACACAAACGATTACCAGATTTCTGATTTTTTTTTCAAAAAAAAAGATTTATGATTTTTTTGTTAAACTGTAATCGGTAAAAGTCGAACGTGGTCCGGCCACGGACGATAGCACACGCGGTTTCCCTTTTTTTCTTTTGCTATTTCTCACGAAACCCCCTCAACTATAAACAAATCAAACAAAGCTCCACGCTGACGCACAGATGCCGCGATTCCGTGATGCCGAGTGCCGACGGCCGACGCGCACCCACAAATAACCCAGAAAACACCCTTGGAAAATTGCATTTGTCCCATTCTCCCAAGGTCCAAGAAACCACCACCCCCACCGGCGACCATGGCCACCGCCGACCTCCGCGTCTCCATCGCCCACCAGACCCGCTTCGCCCTCCGCCTCGCCGCCGCGCTCTCCGCCCCCGGCCACCCGGAGGGCGGGGCCGGGAAAAACTTGGCCTTCTCCCCGCTCTCCCTCCACGTCGCGCTCAGCCTGGTCGCGGCTGGCGCGGGCGGCGCCACGCGCGACCAGCTCGCCTCTGCGCTCGGGGGCCCAGGGTCTGCGGGGGGACTGCACGCTTTCGCCGAGCAGGTGGTGCAGCTCGTGCTCGCCGACGCGTCCGGCGCCGGCGGCCCGCGCGTCGCCTTCGCCGACGGCGTCTTCTGCGACGCGTCGCTGTCGCTGAAGCCGACCTTCAAGGAGCTCGTCGTCGGCAAGTACAAGGCCGAGACCTACTCCGTAGACTTCCAAACTAAGGTCATGATCGATCCCCCTTCGCTGCCTATCTAGTATTTCTTAAAACGATTGACTTCGTGACTTACTTAGGATTGTTATGCCCTTTGACTGAAAAATTTAGTATAGATGTCTAGTTTTCTTTTGATATGACTAGATACAAGTTTATCTTCTATTACGTTTTAGACACTTCACTAAATATTTTAGCCAATTTAGTCTTTTAATTTAGTGGTTATTTCCTTGAACATTGGAAGCATTATTTACAAGCATCTCTAGGGAATAGTAGGATAATTACGTAAGTGCAAGGCAATACTGATATTTTACCTCTTGCCTAATGTCTGGGCACGTCAAACAGTGTGAAAACTTCTTATCTATTGGTTGATTTTGTAAGGTTAAATTGAAGTTTCAGCTTTACCATATAAATTATGAATGTGTTATCAAAAGGCATTCGAGTTGTGCAATTCCAGCCTACTGTATCTTAGCTTGTGGTGTCATATTGTAAGACTTGATAATTCATTGTCATTTCTGTAAGTGTGAGTTATTTAAGCACAATAGGTTTTCACTGGTCGGTAATAGGATCATTATGAATTAATGGATCATTAAATTTTTACTATTTTGGTTTCTTGTTGCAGTTTTTTACTGTAGAGTTTGTTTAGACCCTGCACTCCCACACTTCTGCTCTTGTTAAATTAGGGTAGCAGCTACTTTATGATGTTTGTTACTATTTTGGGAATTATTTATGTGGTTTCAATGTTTCATTTATTGCCATTATGGAAATTTTCTCTAATGTGAGCCCATTACTCATTGTAATTGTGGAAAAGTTAGTGTTGGTTATGTATGGTTATGCCATTACTTGTAGTTAGTGTCATGACCATTTAGATCGGTGCTAATGTGTAATGCTAATCGTTCATGAGTTTCATCAGTAGTTCAGTACATGTGAATTCCTTGCCATATAATTACTTTATGGAAATGTTAGTGCACTTCTCAGTTCTCACATTGCAAAGCTTGACAACAGTGCTAAATGCTGATATATTTTTCTATTCTTTCAGGCTGCTGAAGTTGCTGGTCAAGTGAACTCATGGGTAGAGAAAGTCACATCAGGCCTCATCAAAGAGATCCTCCCTCCAGGATCTGTGGACCAGACTACCAGGTTGGTTCTTGGTAATGCACTTTATTTCAAAGGAGCATGGACCGAGAAGTTTGATGCCTCTAAAACCAAAGATGGCGAGTTCCACCTCCTTGATGGGAAGTCAGTTCAGGCACCATTCATGTCCAGTACAAAGAAGCAATATCTTTCGTCTTACGATAATTTGAAGGTACTTAAGCTTCCGTACAAGCAAGGTGAGGACAAGAGGCAGTTCTCCATGTACATACTTCTTCCAGAAGCACAGGATGGCCTCTGGAGCTTGGCTGAAAAGTTGAACTCTGAACCAGAGTTCCTGGATAAGCACATCCCAATGCGGAAGGTTACTGTCGGGCAGTTCAAGCTTCCCAAGTTCAAGATATCCTTTGGATTTGAAGCATCTGATTTGCTCAAAGGTTTGGGGCTCCACCTGCCATTTGGCACAGAAGCTGATCTTACAGAGATGGTCGATTCACCGGCGGGACAAAGCCTGTTTGTTTCATCTGTTTTCCACAAGTCGTTCGTCGAGGTGAATGAGGAAGGGACGGAGGCTGCCGCGGCATCTGCAGCACTTGTCATTCTTAGGTCAATGCCAATAGGGCCTGTGGATTTCGTTGCAGATCATCCTTTCCTTTTCCTGATCAGGGAGGACATGACAGGTGTGGTGCTGTTCATCGGTCATGTGGTCAATCCCCTGCTTCCTGCATAGAGTGTTTGATGTAAATCGCTGCCGTGGCGCGACTATAACCGTGGTCTGTCTTATGCAACTGCAGGATTTGAACATTTGATCATGCTGACTTTGCAATAAATGTGACAAATGTTCTGCTTTCATATTGTGGTATGCTTGATGTGCATGTTTCATGTATGTTAGGTCTGAAAATGGCTGGGTTCATGCTTGAGATCAAAAGACGGTTGAGTCAACGTAGCTTCCTCCAGCTGTGTTGTTTACGTTGGGTTGACCAGGAGACGATGGCGATGCCTGCATGCTCCCTTCATACGTGTTCATTCGTGAATTCATCTGAACCAGGAAGGTTAAATTTCACTGAACTCATCACATAAATCAATATGACTTGCACATGATACAGGCACAATGGAAGTTCATGTACTGCGCGAACTGGGGCCTCTCTTATTTGCCTAAACACATATACATGATACAAGCACAATGGAATGATGCAACAACTAATACAACATCGCTTTCCCTTGATTAAGGAGAGCAGAGACAAACTGACGAGATTTTAGGACAGCAACATCGTTACAGACTGATGAAGAGCTAAAGCTTCCATACACAAATCAACAGCGATAAAGGAGGAAACAATAGGGGACATCAAACATAAGCAGCATATGCAACAGAATTTGTGCGCGCATTCCGATGTATGTATCCCCCTTCTGAGCTTCGTGGCTATCTGTCATCTCTGACTGTAACACAACAAACCAATTCGCGGGCAACAGACAGCAATCTACCTCTCTAGGAATATTCACAGCATCACATAGCATATACTATCTCCCCACTGCTTTCCACGTCAAGATCAGGGTCGGAATCAAGATCCTCCATGTCATCATCAAGGTCAAGACCATCATTCAAGAACTGGTTAATTCCACCAGACCCAGCTGCTGGTATGGTCGCCTCTGCCAGTATCTGCATGATCTCATCCATGCTTTGCATCGGTTGTTCCGGCTCCTCATACTGATTGCTCATTGTGCTATCATCCATTAGATCAGCTGGGAGATTCTTTAAGAACCATGGATGATTTCTGATCTCGGGAATAGAGATTCTCTGTATGTCCAAATAGTGGCCATTTATCTTAAGAGAATATGGAAAATGATAGCAACTACAATACAAAGCCAGAAGTACTCACAGTGGCTGGGTTGGCCACAAAAATCCTCGAAATAAGATCCCGGCACTCTGGAGATATGTGGATATAATCTGGAATAGAGTACTGCACACCCAATATTCTCTGCCAAATTAAGCTCATCAGCTTTCTAATCAAAATGGATTTGCAATTCTCAGACTGATATATAAGATGGTTGCAATGGAAACCTGAATTGTCTTTCTGAAATTCTTTGGTTCGTCTGGATCCTCAAAAGGATACGCACCAACCAGCATTACATAAAGGGTTACTCCACATGACCACACATCGGCAATCTTTGTTGAGGAAAAAAGAGTCAGCAATTGCGCTAATGCATTGTTGTAAAGCAAATATGGTTGCTTAAGTGGAGATAATGCCATAAATATCATTACATCAGGGCAGCACTACAGCATCATATGGAGGAAAGAGAGCAAGTAAAGTATCAAGGAACAGGAAATTTCAATGTACAAGTACCTTTCCATCGTATTCCTTCTTCAGCAGAACCTCAGGAGCAATGTATGCCGGAGTACCAACAGTTGATTTTGGCTGTGAATGAAGAACTGAAGACTGCAAATGCAGAAAAGAGTCATCACAGAATAAAGTACAAGATTCCCCCAAAGAAGAGCTACAATGACAAGAACAGCTCATATTCCAACTTAGCATAAAAATAGGACAAGGCCGTGGATTGTTAACAACAACCGGGTGATTAGCACACGGCGTGATCCATAGAGCATGCATCTCACAGTACCTTTGAGTAGCCAAAGTCACATATCTTGAGGCGAGGTGCCGTGCTACCGTCGAGCAGGGTGTTCTCCAGCTTCAAGTCACGATGGCATACTTGCTTGACAAAAAGGTAACCACAAAACAGGAAAAATTTAACTACCACATATGAAACGACCTATAATTGGTGAAGGTAAAGGCGAGACAAAGAACATATACCATGGAATGGCAATAGCTGACTCCTGATATCAGTTGCTGGAAAAAGAAACGTGCCTGAAATTTAGAAGGACGTTTATATGAGTCGATTACAAGTGCACGCATATACAGAGACGGCGATTGTATCAGACTATCAGTTAATTCTTCGCAGAGCTGTGTCCGGAAATGGGGAGGGAAGGCAATTTGATACTTTGATCAGTTAAGTAAATACAACTATACGAGTAGGGAAGAATGGGAGGGAGATGAGATGACGACCTCGTCCTCGCTGAACCTGCCGGCGTTGCAGATGCGCTCGAACAGCTCGCCGCCGGAGGCGTACTCCATGACGGTGGCGAGGTGCGTGGGTGTGAGGATGACCTCCTTGAAGCGGATGATGTTGGGGTGGCGCAGCGACCGGTGGTTGATGATCTCGCGCTGCACGTTCTCGTCAATCTGCAGCGCGCGCGCACAAAGAGCAGGTCACTCCTGCAGCTACAAGGCGGGAACGAGATAGAGAAAGAGAAAGAGAGCTAGGGCAGAGAGAGAGAGAGAGAGACCTTCTCGCCGCGCTCGATGTACTTGACGGCGACGAGCTGGCCGTCGGCGCGGTTGCGCATGAGGCGCGCGACGCCGAAGTTGCCGGAGCCGATGTCGCGCACGAGCTCGTACCGGTCGCTGTCGTGCATTATCGGCATGTCCATCCCCGGCCCCACCGTGAGCGCCGCCCTGTCCATCTCCTCCGGCCCTCCCTCGCCGGCCGCCGCCGCAGCAGCAGCAGCAGAAGCAGAAGCACCAACCTCCCCTTCCCACACACACACGCACACAGCCAGCAGCCGCCCCCGCGCGCGAGCCTCCCGTGAACCTCCGCTCAGCTCCTCCTCCTCCTCCCCTTTTACAAGATGGCGGATTCGGTTGGGAACCTGCGACTGCGCGGCGGAGCAAGCCCACCTCGTGATCTCTCCTCTCTCACCTCTCCCCCTTTCCCCCCACCTCGCCCGCTGCCCTTTTCCTCATTTATCATCCTTAATTTTAAAAATAATTCATATCATACAATTATTAGTAGTATTATGATTATGATCTCTCTGTCCAGTGGAGAAGACGCGCGTGGAGGAGGTGCGCGTAAGCCTTGCTACCGAGAGCTGCCTACGTAAATAAGCTGACATGTGGGCCCTAAACTTGTGGTCCCACGAGTCAGTGAAGCTTAACCCAAAATATCAGCAGGGGAAGTCGGCGGGTGAGGGATAACGGTTTCTGTACGCGATGAGTGTATACCCTGCGCGACTGGAACGTGGGCCCGGTATGCGGGGCCACGGTTTCAGTGGGTAGATAGGACGTGGAGTGGTAGGATTGGGCGGTGGGAAAATATCTGGAGGGCCCCGGTCAAAAAGCGCACCGCGTGGAATTACGGGAATGGGCTTCGGCAAGGCCGACCGTGATGAGGATCGGACGGTGAATATTGGTACGTCGGACGAGTTAGACGATGCGGATCGACTTTCCGTCTGTAGCTGTGGGGAAGTCGAGGGGCGAGAAGGTCATTTCCTATACTGACGTCATGATGCAGGTCGTTTTCCTCTACATGGAGATGAATAATAGGACGGTTAGGTTTGGTGCTTTGGGTTGGGTGGCCTGTTCACGGGCCCACGGGACAGTGACAGGGTGCCCTGGTCGATGCAAGCTGAAGGGCCTTTTCTCTGTGTGGATGATGGGTCCCACATGGAATACGTCTATTTTACGTCTCAAACTCTTAAAAAAATTAAATAACTCCATTAACTTTAAAATATATCATTTTACTATACTGTCTTCTAGTATTATATCAAATTATACCTTATACGATTCTAGTTTGTTCCATTTGATGACATGGACTACTATAAAAATTATTTTATCATATAGTGTAGAGAACAGCAAAAATATTTGAGACTTTATGGTGATTTAGACATGGGATTTAGACATCTGAAGGGCCTTTTCTCTGTGTAGAGACATGCGATTTAGACATATTTAGACTATGGATGTGATGAATACTCTACATTCTATGTTAAGCGATTTCACACAGAGGAGTATATATGAAACACACTCTGATTAATGCTTAACAATACAGCTCTCACATCGATATTTTTAGATGAAAGCTATCAGTTTAACGTACTAACCTACGAATGCAAAGTAGTTTTCATACTAATATAACATGTATTTGTTTCTGTAAAAAGTTTGGCAACATTGGTAGTACTCGAAAGATACGATTTTATCACTGACAGGAATAGTTTTCTGTACGGTCGGTTCGTATCTTGATTGAACTGGGCCTGGTCAAAGTCTTTTTGGGCTGGGTTTTGGGCCAAAAAGTTGAGGCCCAAGCTCGACCCAACCTGACAGCCCTGCAATCGAAAGTGTGAACGCAAAAAGAAGCATATGAATTCAGTTGAATTGGGTATAATAATTAACGCCAAAGTAGACAGTGGAACGCATATGAAATTGAGTTTAAAACAATTATTTAAAATTTAAATGAGTAAATTCAATACTAAAAGATTGATAAATGATTTTAAAACAAATTATCAATTTTCTGATTGATAAATTTAAATGATGTTTGTCAAAATATGGAGTTTGTTGGCCAGAAATGCACTAATCAAACCCCATCTAATGACCACATGAAAAAATCTTATCTAAAAAATTACTAGATCTACAATATAAACAAGATAGCTCATCCAAAAACAAAACCTACACTGTCATTAGTTCCAACTCTAAGGTAGCATTTGAAGGTGAGGGTAAATAATAGATAATGGATGATTTGACTCATTGACCAACTAATTTGATAGTTTAAACAAACAAATCCAATTTTAAATTTGTTTTGATATTTTTATATACTCACTCTATCCCAAAATATAGTAATCTTTAGGCTTGAGCACATGCATTAAGGAGATATATAAAAAATCATAATATCCTCCTCAAGGTGGATGAGTGTGAGCCCAAAATTGGTTAGGTTGAGTAATAAATAATAAAGTCCAAAAGTAATATACATACTTTAGAGGTAAAAAGTAGTGACTTTTCACTAGTATTATGTCGTTACATTTGGGACAAATTTAAAATTCTAAAATATATTATATTTTATAACGAACGAAGCATAGTATTTTTGAGGCGACAAAACTGTAGTAGAGTAAATATATTGTACCCCCGGTGTACGGTGTACGACAACGCGGATTGCCATATGTCTTAGATTCCGTCTAAACTGTAGAAAATTTATGCATGGCTCTAACAACACTAAATCATGCACCTCTCATCATATTATTTATGTATCTCGATCTCTAACAGTACACATTTATTTGTCTAAATTTTATAAACAAAAAAGAAAGCAATAATCGATCGGTTACTGTTCCATTGCCAAGGCTTGCTGCTTGCACGTACATATATGCACCCAACTTGTCAAACCGGCAATGATGAAGAGGTGACACAACATAGCACGTACAATGATACGTGACACATGCCGGCCCGGCCCGGCCCCAGTTCAAGCTTGGGCACAGTGACAGGTAGCATGCCACACAACATCACTCACGTACGTCCCGTGTGGCCACCGAAAATAACACCTCGTACAGCGACATTTCCGATCTATTTTTGGAGGCCACATGCATCCACCAATCTCCAAGCAATGACCTTACATATATACTAGGATCAGAAAAATTAACTGAAAAAAAAAACTAAACCGAAGTGAACGTATTTTGGTTTTATTAACTTTGGCTTTTTCGGTTTGATTTTTATTCGTGAAAAAACAGTAGTAAACATATTTTTCAAATTGCTTGGCACGCCATTTTGTACCAATAGCTAGTAAGCATGCGCCCGCAACACAAAATTTCGTGACATGTATCACAAGAAGGTATATATATTGGCAATTAAAATCTAGAGACATCGTTACAAAGTCTACAAGGATAATATTGAAGTGTCGCAAACTATTCAAACTTTGGTAGAGCAGATACAAGTATACAACCATGTTGTTTAATTTTATTTTAGAAGCATATGAGAGTAGATACATTACTTTCGATGCAAATTAAAGCTACATCTCTAATTCAAAATCCTTGACATCTGTACATTCGAAAAAGGAGTTAAACAACATGTATATTTTATTTGAGTGGCCTTAGCAAAGAAAAACTCCTCCTTTTACATTAAAATATAAAATATATATGTTACTGGTGATTAATTGTTTATCATTATCAATTCATGGAATTATTAACACCATTCTGGTAAACGACTGTTTGAAAGGGGGTTAATTTATTGCACACACGTCAGTGGTGAAATAAACAATAGCAATTTATAGGAGTTAATATGTATGAAGCTGAAAAAAAAAGAAAAATGAGAATATCAGGTACTCATTATATATAAGTCTGACAATTTATAATTCATTCGAACATTTAAAAAAATTATATCTAGAGACTAGATTGTTTTCAATCGAGTAACAAAGGCATATATGCAACAGTGTTTTTAAAAAGAAAATATCAATTTCATATATATTCTCTCTGTTGGAAAGAACGTATGTGTTTGAAAAAGTCAACTTATATATTTTTTACTAATAATTGAGCAGACAACATATATATGTTTAGTGCAACAAAACCGGTACCACTGGATTTGTATTTTAAATTAAAATAATTCTGTATGATACTAGTTTTGTAATTATTAATGATATATTTAAAGGATATTAATGGTTAAAATTTAATGTTAGAGACAATATATATTATCAAATACATGCATGCACCTTGTATTTATCAAGAGAGAGAGAGATTACTCTACATTAGTCAATACAACGAGGTTATTCCACGTTTTCCGGGCAATAATTGTTTTGGATGTAGAATGCCCCCCAAAAAGATGTAGAATGAGAAGGAATATAATCAAAAAATATTGAATTGGAATTTTATATGAGAACCGAACCCTTCCACAGCACCTCATTTTTAATTTCTCCAACATTTCCAGCGGAATCATAAAGGCACAAAAGAAAGCATCTAGAAATGTTTTTTGTTTATCTTACTCATGAAAACCTGATGCAAACTTTTCCATACCAAATGATTTTTGTTTCCAAGTGAAATATATATAGACCTCAAGTGTACTGGATGGAGGTTAATCTTAAACCAAACCACTTTGGATACATATGGACCCATTAAAATTTGTTATATTCTAGGATGGAATTGGAGGGTGTAGTTGTTTCTTATAATTTTAATATGTCCTTAAAAAAGTCTGAATTCAAATCCTAGATTTAACACTAATGTATACTAGTTCGTGAACCCACGTACGTACGCATGCGTTACTACTCTGAGATTATTATCGGACCAGATCACGATGTGACATATTTTAAACTACTAAACACTATAATCTTAAAAAAAACTCAGTACAAAAATTATCAAAAACTTTTAAACCCTTTATCCACTTTTTCGCGCTAAATCTGTTTGTAAAATCAGCACACACCCTCTATAACCATAAAGAGTCAGATCATCCAGACAGCACTTAGAATGGGCCGGCCACATGTACAGATATGTACAGGATACGCAGCACATACGTACGTACATGCGTGTGTCTAATCCGCGTCAAATTATACGTAGTAAAATTATTTTTGGCCATGCGAGAGGGAGGCCGGCCGCCTACTATTTCTTTCTCTCCTCTCCTCTCCTCTCCTCTCTCTCATTGGGATCTGAGTAGTAGCAGTCTTCCACCACCACCCTCCTCCTCCTTCTCCCCCCAACCCGGCGCAAATCCATCGCCGAGATCCAACACGCCACAGCGGACGAGGTGCGCCCCTCCGATCGCATCTCCCATTTCTAAATTCCCCTGTGGCTGCTGCTTCTCCTTCCTCCTCCTCTTATGTGTCGAGGGAGCTAGCGCCCTGGAAACCAAGAACTAACCCCCAAGAAAACCATAAATTTATCCCCCCTCTCTCTAATTTTATTTGCAATCGCGCGCGAATACCGAGGCGCGGATTGGCTGCTGCCTGGCTGGTTTCTTGGCTCTCCGGTTCGTGGATGTGCTATGATGACGATTACGCGGAGTCCTAACCGCGGTCTATCTCTCCTCCC
>KE373157.1:769448-780343 GCA_000418225.1 Zizania latifolia | reverse complement strand
CGGCCTCCAGCCGATTCCGCGCGCTCGAGGTGTCCGAGCGGTGAGAGCCTCCTGCAGACATGGCACGCCGCTAGCGGGGAGATGTCGCGGGGATTGCTGCTGCTGCACTGGGAGGAAACCGAGTAGGGAGACCGGCGTCTCCGCTGGAGAGAGTCACGGAGGGGATTGGATAAGTCACATAAACACGAGGCTCTGATACCAATTGTTAGAGAGAACACTCGCATAGTTTAGAGGTGACGCTCAGAGTTGGGGCAATTTTTCGTTGCTGCAGCACATGGTTCTTGCTGCAGCTGCAAGGTGGTCTTGCAGCAGCATATATTCTGCAACAGCAGCAGCATATCTGCACTGCAGCAGAATATATTCCTCCCTTCAGCTTTTAGGCAGTTGAGAGTATATATTCTGTACTGCAGCAGAATATATTCCCCCAGCTTTTAGGCAGTTAAGAGTACTGCACTGCAGCAGAATATATTCTTCCCTTTAGCTTTTAGGCAGTTAAGAGTATTTTGCATTGATTGCATATTAGCAGCATGGCAGCAGCTAGCTTGTATAAAAATGTATCCCTAGCCCTTAGGGAGTGTCGCAGTTCATAGTATTCCAGTAAAAAACAAAAAATTGCCCCAACTCTGAGCGTCACCTCTAAACTATATGAGTATTCTCTCTAACACAGCCAAAGCAAATTCACAAAACCTTGCCCCAGCTGTTGGTGACCTCTTTATGAGCGCAATGCAGCGAGCACATGCTTCTTTCAAAGACAATTTTGATGGAAAATAAGAAGGGATGAGAAGCTTTGTGATGTTCTGTGCATCACAGGGGTGGTCATTTGAGAGTGAAGATAACAAAATACCCAATCCAACAACCTGCAACAAAAGAAGGGCATATAACTAGCCTATTTGTTCAAAGCCTAAAACTGAAGAAATTAAAGATTCAAAGGTCACTTAAGTTACACTGTAAATTATCATATGTATGTAATAAGTAGTATGCAACATACCTTATTAAATTGGAAAGATCGAAGATCACGGATAGCTAAAAGAAGATATACTGCAGCAGATCTGACAGATAAAGCAGGATCAGAGACCATGTCACTTAATCTTGGGAGTAAAACTTTCAGTATTTCATGACTTTGTGGATTGTCAAGCAAGTATATCAGACCATTTAGAATTGACAGCCGAACCTCATTGCAAGAATCTTTCGACATGTCATCAACAATTTTACTTAAAATTTTTGAAATAGTTAGGGAGGGAATAACTTCCCAGAACTGGTTAAGAATACGACAGAGTCCTTCAACTGCAATTGTTCGTATTTCTGGACAATCATCCATGAGAAGTTTGTGTAGCAAAAAATATTGCTTCTCTAGTAGAGGATCATTGACATCCTTTGTCACATCTGGGTCTTCAAGGGGGAACAAATCTAATAAAAGATGCAAGGTATTATGGCGTACATTGGAGTTTGCAACCTGCCAAATAGTAGTCACTTCAGATAAAACTAAAAAATGTTTAAAACCTAAACTGTTTCATCTATTTCTTATTTGTTTACACATATATTGAAACTTAACATATGTAGAAGCATATTATAGATGTCCTAGATATCAGGTTGCAAAATCAAAAAGTAAAACAAGTAAACAACTGTTGAGCATACTTTTCTAAGGAAGAGCATTCAAATCGAAGCATCCCACAGATCATAGCTTTCATAAGGAATAAAAATTTAGTCAACATTCAAAAAAGATGTTGAGTTGTATTATGATATCATGTACATGATATTAATATTCATTGATCTAATGTTCATGTGCATCAATTATTTATTTACAATTGAACAGGGCAGGAACATAGTACAGTAGGCACTATTAGAGATCTCACGCATTACAGTACTGAGCAGTTTCATTTTGAACAGATGTTTAATCATTGCCTCTCTATTGTGAATTTGTGGACGTCCAACAACAAAAAAATATGTGATAGTTGATAAAACAAATACATCATACATATTATATAACAGTTATATGGATCTGTGGATATTGCATTTCTTTTTAGAATCCATACTTTGGTCAAGCACAAAGACTAAAGAAGGCATGGAAAATTGAAAACAAGATACTAGCACAGGGAAACCATAGTATCCATCATGTTGATGCCTAGGGAATAAGGGAAGCATTTAGTGTTTTAATAATGAATATTGAAAAGACATAAACTATAAGGGGAAAGAGATATCATCACACACATGCTTTACATTTCAAAA
Organism: Zizania latifolia; assembly: GCA_000418225.1. NCBI lineage: Eukaryota > Viridiplantae > Streptophyta > Magnoliopsida > Poales > Poaceae > Zizania > Zizania latifolia. The sequence goes on along the minus strand of KE373157.1, from coordinate 778,117 downwards.
GCAAAAAAAACTTGCAAGAAGTATATGCCTTATTTTTTTTTAAATGGAGGGAATACTTACTAAATTTACTCTTATGTTATCAACCAACTAAAGTTTTCTCATTATGGCTATGAAGCATCTAAATATTGGCAAAGTTGGTTATGTAGCACTGAAAGTAACTGTTTTTAGATTTTATATCACCGAAAGTTTATGGTTCACCTTAATAGCACCTAAATTTCACACAGCTAACGTTCTTGGCACCTCTATCACTTCGACGCAAGCTGCTGTAATGCTGTTAACCATGACCATTTTACCCTCAAGCTCAACTTGTCAGTGAGTCCTGACTCTGTTTGTAGGTTGCTTCTACCATCTGTCTAGCTCCACCTCTCGTCTATACAACCGCCTCAGCGCCTCCAGTTGCTTTGCCTGTGGCCAACCCAGGCACCTGTGGTGGTGGGGTTCAAAGATGTTGTCAACACCAATATCTGTGTGTTTCGGTGTTGGTTTGCTTGTTGGAATTCTGGAAGTGGAGAAGACCGTAGGTGCTGGGTTGAATTTGGGCTGTGCTGCAGTTTGGGCAATTCGATCAATTGGTGTTGAAATGATTTGGATGGGGGTCCGGTCTGTGCTGTATCTTGCTTCTATACGGATTGCATTTGTTTCAATCTGTTCTGGAATGACTTGACGATTTGAGAGGGATTACTTTCACAAAAATACGTTCTTTTGGGCTTTTGGCATCAAATCCCGCAGAGGTGGTGGCAATTAGATTGCAACAGAGTGGCAACAGGAGCTTGGTGCAATGAGAAGCAACAGGCAGCGAGTCCATCAAACTCACCGTGTGCAATGTCAATATGTTTTGAGCTTAACTGATTCAATAGAAGGGCAGGCAAGGAATGGCTCTGGCAGCAACTTCATGCGAGCATGGTGTTCAGCGTGGGTGCATTGGAATGAGCTAAAGAGGGTATTAGTGGTATTTCACAATTTGTTTTTTGGGATAAAAAAATGAAAACGATGGAAAATGGTCTGAATTGGATGGAAGTAATAAAAATGGAACAGTACAAATTTTCAATGCTATTAAATTGAACTGTGATCTTTCAGTGCTATAAATCTAAAAACAGTACATTCTGGTGCTACAAAACCAATTTTTTCCTTAAAACATTCTGCTAACTATGGGTCATGTTTAATGTGTTAGTTCCAGAATCCTAGTCAAGTAACACCATGTTGATAAGTCTGAGTAGTGCCAGATTGCCAGTAGGTCAAGACATATCCACAAAAAGTCGCTACTGTTCTGCTATTCATAACTACTAACATATTTTAGTTGTAACTTCATGTAGAGAAGTACATAACAGACAATTTTACTCTGTGACACTTGCTTGTACCCATCATATATTCATATTGAGTGTAGTAAGCACATGACATTAGATACATCATACATGCACTATCACAAGAAGTCAAGAACAGAACAAGATAAGACACATACCTGTAACGACCGGAACAACATGGGCTCAGCAAGCTGAAAGACTAATTTTTCAACTCCAGCTACCGTTCTCTGCTCCACGAACGCCCACAGCATCTTCCTAGCCGCCTTGGCAACCTCCTTGTTTTCGGCGTGCACGGGCTGCCTCCAGCATCCCCTGGAGGAACACCTCCCCAACCTCACCCCTGACCCACCCCCCGTCCTTCCACGCCCTGAACACGACCTCCCTGTAGGCCATCAATGCCGCCCGCCTCACCCCATCATCCCCACCTACGCCCTGATAAGCTCCAAACCCTCTCTGGCGAGCCCCTCGCTGTCGCCGAGCACGAGGGCCAGGAGCTTCCTACCTTCGTCGGCCTTGAGGAAGAGAGGCGACACGAAGCAGCGCAGCAGGAGCATCTTGAAGTCGGAGATGCTGTCGTCGGCGTAGTCGAGCAGCGCCAGCGCGTCGCGGAGCGCGAATAGGCGTCGGAGGACCGGCCTGGCGCTGGAGCTGCACGTGAGCGCCTGGGAGAAGAGGTAGGGCAGGGTCTGTGCGACGAGCGCGTCGCGCCCGGGCGCGGCGACCCGCCAGGCTAGCTCGAAGCAGGCGACGGCGAGGGCAGCGAGGGGCGGGTCTTGGATGGCGAGCTGCGCGAGGGGGGAGTAGGTCGCCCCAGCGCGGCGGGTGGGAGGGGTGGATGAGCAGGAGGCGGAGAAGCACCGCTGCGGCGCGCGGGCACCCGGGTCCCGAGCCGTCGGAGAGGGGCAGCTCCAGGGTCCGGGGGAGGGAGAGGAGGACGGGGTGCGAGTCGGGGACGGAGTGGACGAGTTGCTTGAGGTGGGGCGGGGCTCTGAGGGGCGCGGTGGCGGCGGGGACGAGGGTTGCGGCGAGCGCGAGGAGGTCGGCGGCAGAGGAGGGGACATCCTCGTCGTCGGCCCCCGCGGTGGGCGGCGGCGGCGCGCAGGCGGCATTGCGGCGAGGTTTTCCGGTGGCTGGGGTTTGAAATGGGGCGGAGGGAGGGAGGTCCGGATGGTGCGCAATTTGGGGGAAGTTTTGGGAGGGAGAGAGAGAGAGAGCGGCAAGGGAGGTTTGCCGCGCAGGCGATCGTCGCCGCCTCCCTGGGCCGGGCAACTCGGCCGGCGCGCAGGCGATAGCCGCCACCCTGGGCCGTGCACCTCGGCCGGCGCTGGGGAGAAAGGGAGAGGCCCGTATAAACAGTATCTGTTGATAATTTTCAGGGATTATCTTTCTATGAAGATTTTGTGAGATTTGAATTTGAATTGAGCTGGGATTTAGATTTTTATTCACTGAATTTTTGGGATTTAGATTTGAATTGGTTAACAATCGGACGTTGATGCCTACTTTTTTTTATCGACCCTGCAGGAATCGATCAGAATCCGATGCGATGCAACTGAAAACCCCTTTACCTCTGGTCGGCTCCGCTTGCTTAAGCTAGAACTTATAATCAACAGCTAAATTTTAATTTTATAACTTAATTTTGGGATTCATTTAGGAGTTTTTTTTATCGTTTTTTCTATTTTCAGCCTTATCTTTCAGATCTCTAATAATATAGTTGGGGGCCTTTATGGTGCCCCATTATCCTACTTAAGGGGTAAGAGGTAAGAGAAATCTTAGCCTTTGATTTTATTGAATTAACAAAAATAGAAATAATTATTAATGTAAAAACTGGCTATGGTTAGAGAAATCTTAGCCTTTGATTTTATTGAATTAACAAAAATAAAAATAATTCTTAATGTAAAAACCGGCTATAGCCGGTGACTACCGGCCCTCTCTCTCTCCTCTGGTGCGCACCTGTGAACGCCGGAGAGAAAATACCGTGTATCTGGGATCGAACACGCAACCTGAAATTCCTAAATCCATGTCTCTTCCATTAAGCTAGAGACAAGTTGTTGCTATTAAAATTTTAAAAGCCTTGATATTTTGTGGGCCACAGGCATGCAATGTGCAGGATTTGCCGAATAAAAAAAACGAAATGCTATCCTCTGATTACGTGAACAAGAAAAGGAAGGTGCATGGTATTGCACGGTCATCTGATTACGTGAAAAAAAAGAGAAAGTGAATGATATTGAACGGTATAAACGGAAACATATCAACTGTCTGATGTGCGCATAATTTTAAATGAAAGACGAACTGAAAAAATGGAAACATATCAACTGCCTGATATGCACGTGATTTTAAATGGAATGAGGGGTCCTAGAAAGTAATAGGTCACCCTAATCAAATCTAAACCGTTGGATGAAATAGAATCGACGGTCCATAGTTCTTTAGGGGCACCGTAAAAATTTTCATATAGTTATAAATGAGTCTAAATTTAGTCCGTCATTTGTAAATATATATCAATCTTATAAGCATGAACAATTTGGAGCCGCCCAAAACATAAGTAGGTTAATTATCAAAAAAAGAAAAAAATTTCAGAATGGCCATGATAACAAACATAGCACAAGAGGCAATCCAACCGACCCAGCAAAGAAAAGGGGAAATAAAACCCAATCAACCGCCTGCAAAGTCAATGGACAGGCCACGAGTTACCCTGCATATTCCCATCTCAAGCTCTCAACCAGCCTTCAACAACTACAGCACACAAGAGACAGTTCATCATTCAGATTTCAGATTCAGACATCCACATTAAACAGTGGCCCTGCCGCAGATAGCCAGGGGCAAAAACACACAAAAAAAACAGGAACATGCCAATGATTCTTTGACCAAGGTCAGACGGATGCTGTGGCATACCAATACATCAGACCATACAGGCATACAAGGTGTGTAGTGTGTAGTTGTGTACAGTGTGTGACAGTGGTGTGATGAATGGCTAGGCTAGATAGATACTCAGCTATCTCTGTGTTTTTTGTTGGATCCCTTGTCATATGCAGCAGGTCCTTGCAGGCTTGAATACTACTGCAAATCCTTTGCCAGCTTGCTGGGGTAGGCAGAGTGTGTGCTTGCTGTAAGGGCTAGCCCTGACACTGCTATAGTTGATGCAAGCATGCCATGCCAGGTCCAGGCTTTCAGTTGAGGGTGGAGACATGTGAGTATAAATTTCCAACTGCCATTCCTTACCCAGGAGTCAAATTCTTTCAAAGGTGTATTGTGTATTCACATAGTTTTTCTCCAGTCCTTGAGAGGTATCACAGACTCATCACCAGCAGATGTGATGGGGTATTAACATCCTGCCAGTGTTGTTGATGATACTAGTTATATCAGCATCCATGTTGTCAGTATTGTGATGCGTACTGGGGAGGCATTTTCAATCATGATCACTCCACATAAACAGTGGTGCAGATCATATGGTCATGGCAACCAAGGTTTTCACTGTGCTACTCTACCATAACCCTCTGACAACGGCAAAGGAAAAAAAAACTATCTTTTCCATGATCCCAACACTGGCATGCAATTCTGTGTACCATGTCCTCAAAACATCACATACATGTGTGTATATATTCCCCTCTGATCTTGGCAGGAGGGTAGAAACAAAATGTGTGAACAAAACTGATCACTAGAGAACAACAGAGCAAAATTGCAGAGGCCTTTGGTGACATCTTGTGAGATCAGAATTCAGAAGGCTCCATTGTTTAATCCCTGTGGCTCAGTGTCTTTATGCTGATTTATTAGGGCCTGCAGGCCAGTGAGGTGGCCACTCACTTCTAGGTGGTCTGGTACTCCTTTGAACCAGCAAATTATGAAATTACAACAAACTTTGTCCCCAAGATTGTTTGACTGCTTTGGTGACCGAGCAGCTGCATATATTTTTCTTGGCTGGAGCAGGGTTGCTTCCAGCAACTATACATGCAGCTCCCATGATCAATTCTGGCTAAGACTGCAAATAATCATGTTAAGGTTGCGTGTATGTTTTGGTAGATTCCTTGTTAAAAAATGTTTTAGGAGCTACTCTTAGTTACTTCCAAAATACTTAGGTTTTGCTAGGTAATAATCGAATAGGATACGGCAAACTGGGTCTTGCAGTCCTTTTATTCTCTCTGGTCTTTGTTTTTTAGGTCCAGATATTAAGTCTCGTTGTCCTTTTATTCTCTTAGGTTTTTGTACCGTATTGTCTTAGGCCCTGGACAGCCCTAGGAACCAACAATATATGCAACAGTAATGTAGAAATAGCGATCTGATGCGGGTAGCCATGCACGGGCGGTCACGCCAAGCCCGATCGTCATTTTTTTATTCTTTTCTTGAGAAAGAAAATATTTTTGATTCGAGGAAAAAATATGGTTGTGGAAATGGTTAAGAGCGTTTTTTCTGTTTTTTACTTATAGTGAGGCATGTGGCACACGTATATCTTACCTTTTAAATTATAAGAACTATAATTAATTTTAATCATTAGTTAGAAAAAATAAAGTAACATATTACCTCTTAAAGGATAAGACATTAACTTTTTTAATCGTGACTATTAGATCAGGAAGATAAAAGATCAATTTCTTTTAATCATGGTCATTACATATATAAAAATAAATGATTCTTATTGATTCCATCTATCTAAAAATTTGTCTTTTAGTTTTGATTTGAGATTCTGTTTTTTCACCACCGCCTTCACGTCTTATTTTATCACATAACTACTCTTATTCCCAGTGCTGTTTCCCCTTATGTATTATCCACAAGCAAGTTTGTAATTCAAATTTATATTTCTAGGGAAAATATTTCCATATCTTCGATGCGATGGATCAAAATTCGACAGTAGATATCCCTCACATGCATGTTCACACATAACCCATCCCTCAAGTGTTATGATCATTCCCCTAACCATATGCCTCTGGCCCGGCGGCGAAGCCTTTTTGATTCAAATCTTGACAATTTTGTAATGCTCTCATCAGAAAAACCCATCATAATCGATGCTACGGCAAAGACAACCACACTTGATCGCCATTCTCCACCCTTGTTGTGGTTCCCACACTGGTTTGTATGCACTACCTCACACATGGCTAGACTACGGATAACCTAGTGAAATGAGGATGACCACATCGTATAAGCTGTCATTTCTATGATTCTATCTCTGAAACTTGCTAATACCTTCTTTGGGATTGTACATACTTCCTCCCTTCCTCGGTTTTAGAATATAAATTATTATAGTCTTGTCTAGATTTATCTATAGATCAATGTATATGTTTTATATATATGTCTAGATTCATTGATCTATAGATAAAATTAGATAAAATTAGAATAACTTACATTCTAAAACAGAGAAAATACACATTTTAGCTGTAGAACGTGGTCAGAGACAAAACACGGTGGGCTTTGGTGGCTCTATCAAGGGGATCGACTGATAGCCTAGAAGCATGGTAGATTGAGCAAAGAAGTTCAATGTATAAAGACCAAAGAACAACTCTTGAATCCATGATACTTTTACTGTCTTGGATGGTTTAGAATGAAATAAATGCATGTGCTTTCGAGACCACAGCGAAAGCGCTAGGGGAGTTGATTTGGATCGTCTTGCAACAGATATAGGCATAGAGAGGAAAAGTATGTAACAGTGAGTAGCTAGTCGCCGATCGTGAGAGCCGCCCCCACTAGGAACGGAGGCTCGCACGCAGTGCAGCAGCCGAAAGCGAGTACAGCTGAAAGGAGCTAGCACTGACCAGTAGCGATGAAAACGGATCGGATACGGACGGATATCAGTGATATTATATTTTATTTTATATATTTTTTTGGATTTAGATTTAGATTCGGATACTTCGGATACGGATACGAATACGGAGCAGATACAAATACGGTTACGGATATTTATCGAATATCATCAGTAATATAATTCTTGATTCATAATCATAACACATAAGTGACAAGTAATAGTTAAAAGGATTATCTTGAAGTAAATTAATAGTAATAAATAACTTGGCAAATCCAAAAAAACCTATGTGATATTTGCAATTTGGTTTGAGCTTGAAAATTTTTCTACGATCAAAATATAACATAGCTTATCTCATATAAAAATTTAGTATTTTTATAGATCAGTTTACTATTTTTAATTCATTAAGTGTGTTTCTATGATTTATATTGAAATAGGTCAAATTTGAACTGCAAGTACATGAAATAATGAACCAAAATTTGTAGAAAAATCATATTCATATTTTTAGTCTATTTTTAGGCCGTACCCACTAAATGGAAAGAAATTTTGAAAAATCTAAGTTGCGACACTTGATTGGCAACGTGGAGCTTAATGGTTTTTTAATTTAAAAAAATCAAATGAAGTCTTAAAAATACGAGATCTATCATAGTGTTATGATATGATATATAGATGCTATGAAAAAGTTTGAAAATATTTCAATAATTTTGTTACGTAGGATGTTAAGAAAGCCGGAGATTCTCCCAGAACGAATTAGGATTTAAAGAAGGAATTGGTTGGGTTTGAAAGCAAATCATCGGTTAAATCCTCGTTTAAACTTGAAACTTTTTCTGCAATAAAAATACAGTGTATCTTATCCCATGAAAAATTTTGGTATTTTTCTAAGTCAGTTAGCTATTTTTAGTTAATTAAGTGTGTTTCTAGGATTTATATTGAAATATGTCAAATTTGAACTGCAAGTACATAAAATAATGAACCAAAATTTATAGAAAAAACATATTCATATTTTTGAGTCCATTTTTAGGCCGTACCCACTAAATGGAAAGAAATTTTCGAAAAACCTAGATTGCGACACTCGATTGGCAACATGGAGCTTAATGGTTTTTTAATTATGAAAAAATCAAATGAAGTCTGAAAAATACGAGCTATGTCATAGTGTTATAATATGATATGTAGATACTATGAAAAATATTAAAAGTATTTTAAGAAAGTTATGACGTAGGATGTTAAGAAAGCCGGAGATTCTCCGAGAACAAATTAGGATTTAAAGAAGGAATAGGTTGGGTTTGAAAGCAAATCATCGGTTAAATCCTCGTTTAAACTTGAAACTTTTTCTACAATAAAAACACAGCGTATCTTATCTCATCAAAAAAATTGTCATTTTTCTAAGTCAGTTAGTTATTTTTACTTAATTAAGTGTGTTTCTAGGATTTATATTGAAATAAGTCAAATTTAAACTGCAAGTGCATAAAATAATGAATCGAAATTTATTAAAAAATCATATTCATATTTTTTAGTCCATTTGTAGGCAGTACCCACTAAATAAAAAAAAAATTAAAAAATCTAGGTTGTGACACTCGATTGACAACGTGAAGCTTAATGGTTTTTTAATTCTAAAAAATCAAATAAAGTCTAAAAAACAAGAGCTC
>KE373157.1:747879-764550 GCA_000418225.1 Zizania latifolia | reverse complement strand
CGGCGGATGGAGACGCAGCTGAACTCATAGTCGTCGTCGGCGCGGAACTCGGACAGCGCCGGCGCCCGGTACTCCTCCATCTTCGCCGCCAGCGACACGCACGCCACGGCTAGCAGCCGCGTCGCCCACGGCATCACCGACCTCTGCACGGACGCACACCCATCCACCCATCAATGGAGCCGCCCAAGAAACAGGGGAAGAGGAAGCTATCTGAGCCAAAGATGAGACGAGATTAATGGCGATTGATACTACGCACGCACGTCGATGCATCGCCGGAGGAAGAAGCGGTCGAAGTAGGCGATCGCCAGGTACGCCGTGCGGTGGCAGAACCCGAAGCACCCTCGCGTCTGCAATGGAGGCGGCGAGTGGTCAGAGCTTAACCGGCGCGCGGCTCCGTTCCATCAAGAAACCAATCAGGTACAGCATTTCACCTCGAGGATCCACTTGACGGTGGCGCGGCGCGCCAGCTGGAACCATTCCTCCGAGGCCATTGACGGCGCCGAGCCGGTGCAGGCGTCGGAGAAGCTCGACGTGGACGACGAGGCGGACAAGGACGACGAGGAGCAGAAACTACTCTCCTTGGACATGAGGTGGTCCATGTACTCCCCCTCCTCGCCATCGCCCTCGTCGGCGCCATTGTACATTGATAGAAGCTCACCCCCGTCGTTGCCGTCGTCGAGGTCGGCGCCGTCCTCCTGGCACGTGAGGGAGAAGGAGCACCCGGCCAAGCACTCGTCCTCTGCTTCCATGATGAATCCCGGACACACCGTTCTACTCAAGCTAGTGAAAACCGGCAAGTCGCTTAGGCAACTATGGGTGCTACGACCCGGCCGGTCTCCGGCCGCCGGAGCTGGCCGTGGAAGAGACAAGATAGGGTGGGTACGGGGTGGAGAAAGGCAAGCGAGGTGGCATCGCCTTTGAGCCGCCTCTATTTAAGTGGCTCTCTCAGTCTCACTCCAGTGCTCCACTATTCCTATCCAAAAATATTCTTTAGAGATACATATAAACAACTTCATAAGATAATTCCACATTGATACGATATGTATCTAGTGTAAAAAAACGAATCTTTGAGAAAAAGTTAAGAATCCAAGCTGTGATCAATATTTATATTAGAATCCACAATCTTTGCGAACAGTGTCCATGACGCTTCTATCGCAAATTCTGTCTGCATCTTTCACAAACTGCATGTCGACCATTAAACAGAGAAACAAATACACAGTGACAAAAAGATGTCCAGCAACCATGCCTACAGTGTTTCACCTAACACGGATGGAGTTTGAGATGTGTCAACTGTCAAGGCTCGTACATTCATAAACCAAACAGGCGCCAAAACTGAGACACAACTCTTAACCAAATCTGCATCCAGTTGAGGGACACACATTAAATCACCCTGGCCCAAAGTAAAAAAAAACATACACGGTTACACACTATGGTCAAGGCTATTCTAATGCACAGCAGAACGTGATACAATGCGCCGTCTACGAAGAAGCGGATTGGAGAAATTTTATAATACATTCTACTAGCAGTATAATGAATCTCAACTATTGATCTTGAGGGTTAAAAATGGTTTCTATTGCACCTCATAGGTAGGTGAGCACCTCTTTTAAAGTTGTGTCACTCTCTTAAAACTAAACTAGCAAGTTGATGTTAAAGTTCGTATAAGTGCCTCCCATGAAGTGGGCTTTTGAGTTTTTCTAGGAATTAATTCTCTCACACATGGGCTTTAGGCCCACAAATTCTAACATAAATTTGTTTTAAAGTTTGGCAAAACATGGTAGTGAGCCAAAGAATCCCTAAGTAACTTATTGCACTATAACACATTGTTCAGCTACATTGTACCTAGCTTACTGGCTTACAAGTTCATGCGTGATGAATGTATCTTGCTCTCTTTTTAATTTAGGGAAAAGCGTCATCAATTGTTACACGTAAAATTAATAATCATGTTGATGTGAAATGTAAGTTAACATCAGAGAGAATTGAAGTTTCAAACTCTTATCAGATGTTTACAGACCTAACTTAATCAACGTCATCAAAAGGATGCTGACATGTTTTCATGGGGTCGTAGAGATGTGGTCTTACACGAAACAAAATATAGTGTTTGATTTGAGAACAAACTTCATGATACGATGGATGCATCGAAATGGCACCCAGTGGCCACACCACCATAAAACATGTACAGTTTTGTGTGTGCAGCACAGTACGTGTCACTTGAAATTGAAGAGTGAAGGAGGCTTGATTGGTTGTGCCTGCAGGGAATTTTTTCCTTTAACTTTGGGCTGTCTGTCTGAATGTATAAATAGAGGGACTTCTACGGTACAACATTTACTTCCTAAGAAGGCAATACTTTTAATTAATTTTAGTCCTTAATTTAGTACTATACAATTCTGTATGTATACACGTAAAAATAGAAGAAAATATAGAGAGGTAATAGATATCTTATTTAAATCTGAGCCGTTAAATAAAAACAATGAACGGTCCAAAAGGGTTGTAACTTAAAATTCTCCAAATACGTCGGTCAATTTGTGTGTGTGAGCACACTGATTCAGACAAACGGACAAGCTCGGATTCGCGCCTGAAAATCCCTTCGTCTTTTGTCTATTGCTAGCTAGCTAGTGGGGAGAAAGAAAGATGAGATGGGATCAGATTGATGCTGACATGTATGGTGTTAGTGTTAGTTTGAGTTTCAAAACCTCCTAATTCCAAGATTTTGAGCACACAATCGACTGGTTCGTGATTGCTCTAGCTAATTCACAGGTTGCTGGCTGCTTCCTTTTCTTGTCCTCGAGTAAGTAAGTGACTTTGCTGCACGCCTGCACAAACACTAGTACGTGCGTAGTGTTCGAGATTGGCCTCTGAAATGAAAAACTGATGAAATTTTCGCAGACGCAGTAACGGAAGAACATTTACCTCTACTCAGGCTGTAATCTTTCGTCAGGAAAGAAGAAAATTTTTCTGATCGATCTAGCTGAGAGGCTTGAGGGTTGAGGCCTCAAAGTCTGAAACTTGGAGCAGTCATGTCGACGCACTGTAACCGACGGAGAACTAAACGCGTTGAAGAAGGATGAACCCTGAATTCCTATTCTTCCACGTACGAGTAAACAAACAGCACATTGAATCGATCATCGACAGGCTGCAAGAGTTAGATATGTGTCACTGATCGGGCAGGGAGTAATGCTGTACCCATCATGTTCTAGAACGAGAGGCGAGCATCAAATCGAAGTTTTTTTTTTTTTTTTTTGTCATGGAACCCGGCTTTGAATTCAGGTAGGTTGGTTTTTTTTCGCCCGACAATTCAGGTAGGTTATTACCTGTTGGTTCCATGGATGGTGTCGCGAGAGAGGGAAAGACCATCCGTCAAGGCAAAAATACCGACTACAGTGCTGGTTAGCTGGTGGCTAGCTAGTATCCGCAACTGCATTTCTTATATAAGTTATTTTATACTTATATATAAGATTCATAAAATTAACTCAGATAATTTTGTTGTCTTTTATTTATTCTGTTTTTAAAAAATAAGTTGTTTATGTGTAACAAGTGCATATAAGTTCTAAAAGCTTTGTAGATGCACCAATAAAATATTTTTTTAGGTATTAATCTCATATATATGTACTCATCTTAACTCAATATAATGCAGTCCTCACCGCTCAGCTAGTAATCCAGTTAAGAAAGCCAATCTATGTCAGTTTAATTTCACACTCTCTCTATTTTGCTCTAGCTTCATCACCGACTCTAGCCCTAAAAATGTATTCCTGACATCATACTTTGAAGGGCTTGTTTAGAAACTCACAATTCCGATCCATTCCACATAGATGAGCTTAGTTTAAAATCTCAATCCATCCATGTAGAATGGGCTAGGGTTGTGAGCTCCCAGACAAGTCAAAGTACAACCCCCCCTCCTCTGACTCATACCCAAACCCAACCCAAAAAAAAATCATTATTAAATATTATCAAATAGTTTGCACAAAATACCCAAAAACGAAAAGAAGTTTGGGGACGAACATTGTTGGGTAAAAAATGATCGGCTGACACCAAGATCAATAATGCAGGTAATATACGGGCATTAATTCAACTAGCATTCATTGGCAAAAAGAAAAAAAATTGTGCAACGCATGCCACGCTTCTTCATGTTTCGAACGAACAAATAGCGGCACAAGATGGGATCATCAGATAAACCAATATACAAAAGAAAGTGGATCATTATAATATCTGATACTCCACACGACATTTCACGATCATGTAACGCATCATTAATTATATATATACCAATCTCCAGGTAAACATGTTCTCTGTTACTACATATTTTGCACACACACTGCTATAGAATATAGACAAAAGTTTGCTCTAGGAGCAAACTTGAGAAGAAAAAGGAACAGAAAAAATGTGGCAAGACTGCCTTCTTCTTCCGTAGAGCTGCTTCTCCAGAAGAAAAAGAAGAACAAGTTGCCCTTTCTTGTCTTGACAAGTTACAGAGCCTCTTCCAGTATTCCAGTCATTCCTTCAGTAACTGCTGACTAGTTAAAAAAAGAAGCTTCTGAAGAACATTGTATTGGGGATTTATTTAAGCCTGGGATTGTATTGTGCAGCATATCTTATTGACCAAAAACCGGCTGCATGTTAGTAGTAAATGATTAATGAACTCTTCCAGGTGAGTAACCAAATTGTGCAGTAAGATTGCTGCTTTTCTTGGCAACTGGAGGCTGTTAGAAGTGTCTTGTCAGTGCTGAGAGAGGTTCAAATCGATTCCGATGTCCATCCCATTGTAAGCAATCGGCGCATACATCCACATTTCATCCGAGCTGAGGAGCTGCAAGTCAAAACCAGACAACTGCTTAGTAATGTTGACAAAGAGCAAAACGGAGTAAGCTGAAGTTCTCATCTGCACTGTGAAAAGCCTCACCTTGATTTGAAGCTGCAAGAACTTCACATAATGCATTGCCTCTTCCAGCATAGTGCTGATATCTACCTGTAAAGGAAATTGAAAGGATGCAGTTTAAGTTGTTGGCCTTGTTTTATGATGTTTGATCACTAGTACTTGATATCAACGATGCTTTGCTCAGAAGCTCACCTTGGTTCCATTTGGAACAAGGTTCTGCAATATCTTCAGCCGCTCATTGATCTTCTCTCTTCTTTTCTGCATCCAACAAGCAAGAGTGTAATCAATTGCTGATCTGTGTAGTTGCTATACAGTGAATTCAAAAGATCATCTGTAGTACCCTTGCATAAAGGCTTTGGGGATCAGTTGCCGACCGATGGCTAGATTGAGCCTTGCCATTTGGCTTAGCAGCAACAGGAGATTCTTGAGAAGCAATCGAGTCATTTTCAGACGTGCAGCAACTCAAGGTTTGCCCGTTCGTGACAGCAACGCTGCCATCCTCGCCTTCACATCGCGTCGCCTTCTTTGCCCACTTCGAACCAGCCTTCTTTGCACATTTCCTACTCTGCATTACATCCATTTCAGTCAGTCAGCATGCACATTTTGCGCACCTGAAATTTAAACAGCTGCCTTATACATTGTTGTAGCAGAAGGGATAAATCATCAAGCACTCACTCTTGTTTGGTCATCTCGTCTGCCTTGCTCCTCAGCCTTTCTTTTGTTACAAGTGCCAATGGAACCCAGCAGGTTAACACTCGAGTCAGCAAGATCCTCGCAGCTTGAATCGCCATTCCTCTTCAGAATGGAATCCATAAACTGAGCAGCACCCTGCTCCTGGATCATGTTCAAGTCCAGTGATGCAGTGCAGGAGCTGACCCCCAGGGCTTCATTTGAGTCACACAGATAGTACCCCTCATACTCAGATGGTGCAATGAGACCGAGGCTACCACTACCAGCACTATTGCTGATAGTAGAGCTATACCCACTTGAGCTAGCATTACAGTGGAGGTAGTATGCATTGGGCGCCTTAACAAGCCAAGGAAACTCATGGTGATCATCCTCACCATTGGAAGGGAAGCAGGTGCCAAGAAGCTGCTCCATTATCTCCGACTCCTCGGCCTGCGACGGCAGGTCAAGCGAGCTCCATCCCGCCTGTGCGATCACTCCTCTGGGCTCCATTCTGGCACAAGTTTTGGATGCGAGAGACGTTAGAGGTGATGTGAGGACTGTGCTGTGTTGATACACTTGTGCTCAGTGGAGAAAAAAATGCAGGCTATGGCAGCATCATTTATACAGATGAAACACAAGGTTGATTGAAAAGAACAGCAATTTACAGAATTAAGAAATGCAGTCATGATTAAAGAAATGGATGCCCAAGGCTGGAGATGAACTGTGGTGACAGCAACCCCTCCAGGCATGGCCTGGAGATGTGCACATCCATGAGATTAGAAAATTTCAACTGCTAGTTGTTACAAGTTGGTAGACAAGACAGTGACTTTACCAAGATCCGCACTTAAGAAGTCAAGCCAATCAGAGCTCAAGAGGCATCTCAAGAAGGCCAATTTCAATGATTGGGAAGAACCCCCCAGTTTGATGCATCAAGGACAAGGAAAAAACAAGTATATGATGTTCAAAACAAGAACAGACATGGGCTTATCTTAGCAATTAATACAGGGTCGACGTTATGAGATTGTAGAGAATGTTGCTGCAATGAAGTCATCCAATAAATAAACTTGAGGTCTGCCAGGAGAGGCTTGCACGAACATGGTGAGGGAATCTAATCATTCTTAAGAGCTCAAAAAGGATTGGACATTGCCTCCGCAGATCTCGAGCCTTGTCTTCACAAACACACAGATTTTCATCATTGCTTTTTGTATTACCCCCATTGCCTCATCAAAAGATTGCCCGCTAAAACACAGAAATTCCACTGATCCATATGCATTTTCTGAACTGTGTATAGAAGAAAGAAATTGAGAGGGCTCAAAACATCTAAAGACTCAGCTAATCTGTTCCTAGATGTAGTTGTCATAATATGATGTCTTTCTGATGGTAACCCAAGTAGTAGTCAGGCAAACATTTCCAGAGACCTACAGGAGAACAATAATATTCAGATTGTGGCATATGATAGAAATCATTGAGCATGTGAAATCAAAAGGACCCTGTGCAGTGTAGGTCTTGCAGTAGTAATCCGACAAATCTGAATTGCCAATGATCCGATGCTGATCTCCTCAACGATAGAAACTGATCCAGTAGTAGCACAAGGGATGAGCTGTATTTCTGCAATGTCCCTTCACCTTCAAAAGAGTTCTTATTCTTCTTGCCTCTTTGTTCCACACAGAGGATCAAGGAGGGGAATAAACAATGATGCTGAGATGCCAGCAAACAAAATGAATTGAAGGGACCAAGAAAGATTTGCTTTGCTTATAGCCCTGGTTTTTGTTATGTATTTGGCTGTATGAACTCAGAAACTACAAATGCTATTCTGCTATGCAGCTAAATTGCATAACGTGAATAACGATTACCAATATAGCAATCTTGTATTTCCAATAAGCATAAGAACGAATGTAACAGCATATATCATAGATAAATATGCGAAAGCGCATGCTATATGTTTCTTGACTTCTAGAAGGTTCAGTATTTGCAACATGAAGAACAGAAGAAGCCTGATTGCATTGAAATTATTCCCTTTGAAGACCATCAAATATATCTGAAGGGGCAATATGAAATCCCTTAGCCATAAATCAAGTAGACTACCAATAATGAATCATAAATGGAAAAACAACCCCACTGTTGTATTATTAAGAGAACTAATAAAGGTACTTAAGTTTGCAAGTTGGATCCAGTTATCCTATTGTGGGGAAAACTAACCTGTTATCTTTTCCAATGTGTCATTTTCAGTTATTGAAAATGACATCAGTTTCATTTGACCAAATTAATTGCATGTCTAATTTAAAATGAGAAATTTTATAGGTTGACTTCAACAGAAATGTCAATATGATGGAATATCCAGTAAATAATTTTAATCAAATGTGTTTAAAAGTATTTAATGAATATCTATGGCACAAACTTAATGAATATCTATGGCACAAACTTAATTTATTTTGTTCAGTTTATTTCCATCGCCAGCCTTCTCATCAACTAGTTAGACAAGCATCTAAGATTTTAAAACATGGAAACTGTTCATTCCTAACTTGCATAATCATATATACAAAATGAACATAGAACAGTAAACAAAGGTACTCTGAACATGCAAATTGCTCCTGATTTAACATATTTGCATTGTACATTTGTGACAATTATACAGGAAGTTTACTACTACAGCAACTAGAGCTACAACAACTAAAATCACACCATGCCTCCCAACATGAGCTATGAAAAATCTAGTAGTTTTTCCTGCACCAACAAACATAACTATTTAATGCCCAATTGCCACAGTTATGTTATTATCATGTAAATGAAAGCACAAGACAACAGCTACATCGACTTTTTTATTATTATACAGTTCAATGGAATCATGAACCTGTATGATAAATAAAAAATGAATAGAAACAGAGGAACATGTTTCTATGAACCATATGTTCAATTGCCCATCTACAGATTAGCACTACCTAAAATACCCCCAGATAAGCTCAATAGAAACAAAGGAACATGTATCTTAATTTAAAGAATTCATAGGAATCAATTTATGCAAGTGCCAAGTAGTCAAACTAAACAAAAAGAATTTAAAAACTAGAGAATGAACTAGAAGACAAAAGATCATATATAAACAACTGAAGGTCAAAGGCTGACAAATTGATGTAAAAGCATTTCCTAACATCTAGCAAATTCAAGTCAAACAACACGTAACATCTTTGATTAGTATAGTCAGAAAGAAAGTATCAACTATTGATTTTAACTCGAAAATCTGCTAGATGCATCCCCCTAACTAGACCCAATAGCAAGTTCTTCGAAAAAGAAATATTAGGGAGGAGCCCCTTAGAGGAATAATACCTAAGGACCACAAAATATGCTCATGCTTGCCAGATTAGCTTCCTGCAATTGGCTCTAAGATATCTATCTAGGACTTAAGTACCAATCATGACACAATGTGCACCTTTTGAGTTTTCACTGCTCACTACAGCCTCCTGGCAAGATATGTACCAGTGTACCACATTGATAATTTGGGCAGAACTCACAAGATAGGTACTCTCTCCGTTCTAAAATATAGTAACATTTAAGATTAGTCATATGTATTAAGGAGATGTGCAAAAAACCATAATACCCTTCTCAGGGTAGGTGAGTATGGGCCCAAAAATAGTTTGGTAGAATAATGAGTAATAAAATCCAATAATAGTATGAGTACTTTAGAAGTAAAAATAATCTTTTACTAATAGTCTAGTACTAGGTTGTTATATTTGGAACAAATTTTAAACTTTAAAGGCACTATATTTTAGGACGGACGGAGTAGATATTTGTTTTTGACAGACTTCTATAGTTGCAACGAATTATTAAGTTTTGCTGAGATGTGCAGTATTACCAAAAAACTAACCAGTAAATGTAAAAATGGGGAACATAGACATATTCATGAACTGAAACTTATAACATTAACAGAGTTCACCATACTAATTTAGAGTCAAATGATAAAATTTCCATAAGGGCCATGCTTGTCCATTTACATCAATTAGGGCTTTATTAAAGCATTTCAAAAATATATGGGACCTAACTAGAGAAACTTAAAGTTGACTTAAACAAAGGTAATGGTTTTTTTGCCTAGAAAAGACAGTTTACTAATATCTGTTGCTTGAATTATTGTAGCAAGGTTTAGGATCTGAGCATGCCACACAAGAAAAAAAATTAAGGAGAAACTTTTAAAACTAATAGACAAACTTTTAAAACTAAGAGATGCTTCAATCTTCATAAAGTAAAGCATTAACAAGCAAAAAAATTCTGAAGAGACCAAATACAAATAAGATACCCCTATCTATATCAATGATAGAGGTGGTGTTTGATGCCTCTTGACTGAGGTTTACACTTTTTTATTTCATTTCATAACCACAATCAGTACAGGATTTAGCCTTAGGATTTCTATGGCCCAAATCAATTCGGCCAGTACTCCTCATTAAACTGCTAAATTGTAGCTTATCTCAATAAAAACTATAACAGCACAAACCAAACTATGCATTGAGAAAGTTTGGTTTGGTTACATCTGATGTTGAGATGAACTCCAAAGCATCATCCTGACAGAGAACATATGGAATACAGACACAAAGGATCAAGGAAATAAGGGTTGATATTGCAGCCCAGTGCTCTCTGGCAGTCCCATCATCAGATTAAGGTTCTGCACGGCCTGACCCGATGCTCCCCTCACAAGATTATCTATCTGCAAAGTTGAAAACAAGACGTAGGATTATGCATCAGAAGTTTATGACATTAGATTGCTAAATGCCAGCTTGAGCAACATATTGATGAATGAAGACACTTACAACAGAAATGATGATGGCCCGTCCAGGAATTCTGTCCTCAAAGACATTCATGAAGCAGTAATTTGATCCCACAACATAGCGTGTGTGAGGAACGCTGCTACCATGTAACAGCTTGACAAATTCTTCACCCTGAAAAGGCATATGTGTGGAAAAGAATCCAATGAACACCTGTGCTATCAAGAACAGGGATATTCCCTCTTACAAAATCCTAAAACTCTGGTGAATTCACTTCAGTTGAATACTGTGGATCTTCTGAAATATGCAGATAGTTACTTTTATCCACATGCTCAGACACAAACCTCATAAGTAGACTTGAGATGCTGATACAGATCATTGACAGCCACTCCAGGTGCCATTTCGACAAACATAGTAGACTGCATCCCACGTTTCTGTTACATATACAGATGAATCATTTGATTTAGCAATTTATATACACTCCTGGTACAGTACAGAGGTAACTGAAGAACTTGGCGTTACTAAGTCAACAAAAGTGCACATGTGCTTACCATACAGATCAGATTTGGAGTAAAGCTGATAGTGACTTTTGACTCAGCAGCATCTGAAAGTCCCTGTTCAATCTCAGGAACTGACAGTTTTATCTCATTGTGTCAGTAAGGCTACATTAAAGGTGCTAACAATATAAATATAAGCAAAAACCCCAATCAGTCTTTCATAAGGGGAAATAAGTAGGACCGCTAAAGAATTACCATGCCGGTGGCCTTTTATTCCATAAGCATGGATGCCTTCAGCTATCTCCGTATAGAGATTGGCTTCCTTAGCTCCACGTCCTACAAAAACACGTGTTACACAGCATATCAGCTATTGCTCATGGAATATTTATAATTATTTTATAGTCAGAGTATCTCATGTAAAATACATACCTGCCCCACTAACCCCAGATTTTGCATCAATGATAATGTTCCTCACTTTGATCAGTTTTGCCTGTACGGTAAGAGAACTGCTATGAAAAACATCGATATTATGGATGTAAAACATAAAGGAGAATGGCTCACAAGCTTAGAATTTTCAATTTTGATAAAAATATAGTCTCCATGCAACCGAGATTAATGATTCTTTGTAGATTCAATGTAACTATATGGCACACCTGAGGATACCTATGTTTAGATGTTGATGTGACCAGAATCATAGACTTGCAAGACAAAGAACTTTTATTATTAATCATTAGTCCTCACCTTTATTAGAGGAACAAGAGGAAGCTGAATAGATGTGGGATAACATCCAGGATTTGCAACAAGCCGTGCATTTCTTATTTCATCTCGAAGAACTTCAGTTAAGCCGTATACAGCCTCTTGCTAAATAAACAGGAAAACAAACCACAAAGAAATGAGTTCATATAAACAAACATAATGACTCAAAATAAATAATCTGAATTACCATATGTCTACAGACGTCCAATTTAAAGCACCGAAAAATTGTCACACAAAAAAGGTCAGCATAAATTGAATTCCGTAAACAATGGAGACTGGACTAAAGATATGAGTAATAACAAGATTACATAACCAGTGGTAGTTATTAAACTAATCTGTAGGTTTAAGTGGTCGAGGAATACCTGAAGTTCTGGTGCCATATGAGAATGGCCATACCACTCAGCATACTCTTCAATATCACGCAATCGAAAATCCTATAAACATGGTAAGTCACCTATAAGAATGACTGGCTGCTAAGCATCAGAGATGATACCTATGTAGAAAAATCATGAGTTTATTGAGCATACCGCAGAGAGATCAACAATCTTCAGTTGCTGTGGTAAACCTTTAATAATTTCCTGATAAAATAATATAGTCAGATATAGCTTAGATTGTTTTTCTAAAATCTCAAGCTCACCCAACAGAGTGTAAACTGTAATTTCTTTATACACTTTAGCAAATGATAAGAAGAGAAGGCATGACGATGATGGACAACCTGGGTTGTTCCATGTGGCAAGCAACAAAAAACTGCATCAATATTCGAAAAATCTGCATCCTTTACTGCAACTAAATTTGGCAGGTCCTGCGTAATAAAAGAAGATCAACATTATCCTATAGTTTTGACCAACATAATTTATAATACAGCAATTCTATGCACTACAAAATGATTCAGCCAATTTTTGATGTACCAAGGATTGAGAAAAAAATCTTACTTGTGTTATTAAGTGAGGAAATACAGATGCGAATTGTTGGCCGGCTTTTCTATCAGCAGTCATCACTTTGATACGAAACTGAGGGTGGTTTGCCAGCAGTCGGACGATCTGTCAATGCAAGTGGGTGTTTGAATATCTTAGCAAAGGAACCAAAGAGGATGAAAATCTTCAAACGAAAGGGGACTACAGCAAAGAAATGCTGACCCAGAATAGGAGAAACAAACGGGAGTGCAATAATTACCACGACAGGTGTGGTGAAAGGAACCCACAGGCCACAGCATTGTGTCAACAGAAAGAAAAAAAATGGCAATGAAAACTGACAAGGAAAAGTGTTACAACCTCAGCTCCAGTATAACCGCTGGCCCCTAGAACTGCAATGCGCACCTCCTCCCCTGATCTAACACCTGATGTCTTAGGAGAGTAATGTTTCTGTGGTGGAGAAGAGACAGATGCCCTCACACAGACCGAAGACAATCCAACCTGCAGCACGGATCTTTATTTTTATGTATTTTGAGTACAGCAGACTGATCTTATTAACAAAATACAATAGAAAAAAGATTCACGTTAGGGGGTGTTTTGAGCATGAAACCACTGAATTGCTTCAGATTGGATCCAAAGACTCCATTCTGCACATCAAGAACAAATAGATATCACTGGTTATGACCAATGAACTGCAAGATAAAGTAAGACCACATTTAGGATGCCAACACACTATTTTTAGTTGTAAAAACTAGTACATTCAACACTGCTTGTTGGCGTCAAAGAAATCAACTTCATTACAATATCGATTCTGTAATTCTTTTCTAGGAGTAGGCCTGCACTTTTTTTGTGTGTGACTGTGTTATTCAGTGGCATAGATTATCAGACTTGCAGCCAATCCGACGAATGAACCGATGATGCAAACTACAATTTACTAGGTACAATTCCAACGAAACAACATCAGGTTCACAGTTCTCTGGATATGCATACAGGGGCACGATTACAAAGGCTGAATCAACTAGGTACGCACGAACCAAATCACGAATCCAAGAATTGCAAAGGAAAACAGTGGTCACCTTGGGCGCCAAGCCGACGCGAGCAGGAGCCCCGCTACCGAGCGCCGTCGATCCCATGTCCGAGCAACGCGAGCGAGCAGCAGAGCAGTCACAGACAGCCACGAGCAGCGGCTCCTCTCGGGCCAAAAGAAATCCGAGGAGAAGAGAGAAGCTACAGCGATCGAGCGAGCGAGCCGAGTCCAAGGAACCGAGACGAGCGTATTAAACTATTAATACGCTGGTGGGGAGGGAGGAGAGGGGGAAGAGGCGCGCTCGCTTCCGAGCCGGCGTTTGGTGGCGGCGGCGGCGGCGGCGGGGAGGGGAGTTGGTGTTTAGCGCGACCACTGACCGCCCCTCTCGTGGATTAGTTTGGAGTGAAAAAAAAAGGAAAAAAATGGAGTTTCCTTCCACCTATCCCGCTCGCGTGGGGATTTTTTTAAAAATTTTTAATGGATTATAGAATTAGATTTTTGTCTTTGCAATTTTACAAAAATAGTCTCTAAACACCTACAGGTGGGCAGTTTTTTTACAATTTTTTAATGTTATTAAATTTATTTTTAATGGATTATAGTAGCCTAAGGATGGAGGGCTTCTAAAAAATTTGCACCAGCCTCCTAAGGCAAATTTGCACCGAGCATTTATCTTATATTAAAAAAATGTCTTTTAGGAGAGTGGTTTTTTTTGAATCCCATATTTCCACCCTTCAAAAGAACCATATTTGGCCTATGAATTTGGCCTCCTCACTTTCGGTGACCTTTACCTTTTTTACTTTCGGTGCCTTTACTTTTTGACTTTTGGTACCATGATTTCACTTTTTATTTTCGGTGTCTTTACTTTTTCACTTTCGATAATTTTACATCTTTTAGATTCCTATCTTTATTTTCTAGACGTGTCTTCACTTTGTGTGAAACTTTCGATGCAATGTCATCATTTTTAGTTTCTTTATTTCACAATGTCGGTGTTTTTATTCCTCAATTTTCACTCAATCGGTGGAACAGAGGATCAAATCATAGATGTTATTGCGGATTAGCTCATTGTATATATGTTAGGGAATATTTTCGTAGCAGTAATCAATATTTCGGTAACTTAATTTTAAGGAAAACTTTTGTAAGATTGGAGGCTACATAGAGGGGCTCCATCACCGAAGGGAGAGTATTTCCATATGTCAAAAGAGACTTATGAAGTCTACACATATATTCGAAGGTCTATACCCCTTCGAAGGTAGATACTAATCTAGGAAGGCCGAACACAAACTATGACAAGACCGATATTAATTATCGATAACCTTGATTTTCTCATAAAGTAACCAACCAAAAATAGTGTATAAATAATCATTATAGCCATATCTATATGGTCAATTATACTATAACACTTATATAACTTTACATGTAATCTTTGGTAAGACAATTACAAAAGAAATTTATCAGTTTTACCATATCTGTAAAATGTCTATAAATACCTACTCGTGTGGTATCATTATAGGAGAGACATAAGTAAACAACCCAATATTTAGAGATAAGATAGAGGTCTTCAAAGTCCACTCTAAAGTACGTTCACTTTATAATATTGTTCCTAATCATAATCGGTCTCAACAGGACGCAAGGCTATTATTCTGCAAGATGTCTAAACTTGATAAATCCTTGTGTCTTATATGTAAGTTTTTGCGTTCTTACAAGCTTGGTCATGGTACTCAAGCTCTTGCTTGGCTGTCACATCCTTGCCATAACAAATTGGGATATACACATACTTTTTCTCCAACAGTTGGTACCATCCATTGCGTCGTAGAAAACTTTAGTAAATATGTCTCTGAAGAAGGCAACCATCAAATCAACTAGCCTAAAAGCAATTTGAAAGTCAGTTAGGGCTACAAAACCTAGCGTTCATTATTTAGAACACAGAGACTGAGAGACATCTGGTCACAGCAAATTATAAGAGAAGCTCCAAAGCCTTTGAAGAAGAGAACCAGGGGACTCCAAAGCTAGAATGGAACCATTTAATCCGAACTCATTTTCTAACCAAACAGACTTATGTCCCGTTTGGACCCATAAGCTAATAGTTAGCAATTGAAAATTAGTTTTAGTCCATCCAAACAATGCAACTAATTTATAAACTAACTATTAGCTCCTTGACTAACTAATAGTTAGCATATTAGTCCACAAAAGTGAACTAATTTATATTAGTCCTTGGACTATTTTGCCTCCTACACTACTGTAGCACGATTATGGTAGCTGGGGCAAAATCGACTTTAGCCATATATTAGTCCAAAGTATCAAACATGCATGGACTAAGTTTTAGCCAACTAACTATTAGCTAGCTAACAATTAGCTATAGCTATTAGTTAGTTAAATATTAGTTTTAGTAGTCTAAACGGGTCCTTAGTGCTGTATCGATGGACCCAATACGTAATTTTGGTTGCATGATATGGGCTATGCTGGGCTGATCGCTTGGGAAGAAGTAGCTGTCGGGCTGTCGTTGGCTTGGGCCGTTTTCTCTTTGCGCTCGTACGGCTGAAGAACCAGCTGTATGACCGGCCCATGCTTTGATCCAAGCTGGGCTGCTACGGATTGTTCATCGCCACAGCCAACAAGTCTTTTTGAGAATGGAGCTACTCCCCCTGACATGTTTTGTTCGTTTGCATTGCCATTGAAATTATTATACTTTGACCATTGATTCTCCACATGGCACATTTAGAAGGAAAAAAAACTGCATTTCGAGGGAGGGGACTCTCACCTGCAGTTTATTTGTATAAACGAAAGCATGCAGGTGATATGTGATCGACCATGACACAGACAAGGCTGCTTAACCAAAAAAATGGAAATTTGATTTTTACTAGATCGATAATGTAGGCTATTGCACAGTAATTAACTCTTATCATAATACAAGAACGACACTGACACGCACATAAACCAGCACTAGCTACTAGCAAGACCACAAGCTGCTAGTCAACAATTCTCCCTTTAAACCCCTGTAAAATCATATGCACTCCAGCACTGCAGACATGCATGCACGACACAACATGCAGCGGAAGCAAATTAATGGTAATGGCACGCAACCGTATGGTAGCACTCCACGTGGCAATGCATGCGTGTTTCTGTTCACCGTGTCACAGAAGCTGCGGTTGCTGGGCCCCTCCATGCAGCAGCCCGCCGGCCTGAGCCGCCGTCG
>KE373157.1:724669-747309 GCA_000418225.1 Zizania latifolia | reverse complement strand
CCAACGCCGAAAGCTGCTGTAGGCCCGCCATTTCCGTCGTCGTCGACGCCGCGGCCACGTCGTGCTTGAAGCCGGGAGCCAGGAGCGCCGCCGCTGCCATGGCCGGCAGCTGCTGCAGCGGAGCTTCCATCACCTGTCCGGCCGTCTAAGGCTCTAAGCTAGCTTCCAATCCGCCACGGAGATTGTGTGTCACTTGTTCGATGCTTCTGCGAGTGCAAGCACGGTGTATATATACACACGCGTGAATGGTCGCACAGTGACGAGAGGCCGGCCGGCTGTGTAGGTGATGGTACGGAGGGTGACAGAAGGCTGACGAGACGGCGACGCAGGGTGCATGCAGAGAAGAGACTGGAACGAGGGCGACCTGCCTACCATGTCCAGTAGCTCTCTTCGCAGAGCAAGGAATCGTATGTCGGCTACTATTATACCGTCTAAGTTTACAGCCTGCGTAGATTGCAGAGGATGGATGAAACTGTTCAGATTAATTATGCAAGATGAGAATTCTCGCAATAACCATGCATTTGGATCTTGGATGCATCCATACATATGCTCGTTTTTAACTGTTGGGCTTCAGTTTCCTATGTTAATACTCCGTCAGATTACTGACTGTAGTTTATTGATTCATTGATTGACATTGCCTTCTGCAATCTGCATACTGCATGCATGTTGCAACTGCTGTCTTGTGGTAATTCGGTATACAATATTATACTAGTCTTCAAGAAAGCAGTACTAGAAGTGAAATAAACTACATGTCAGATAAGATAAGGTGAAAAGAGATGAGAGGAGTGGAGAGCATATTCTTGTGTGGGGGAGGAAAGAAGGAAGGGGGAGCTGCGTTGCGTCGCAACTTGCAAACTTGCAATGTTGCATGTGACAAAACCTAGGGAAGTGAGCAGGGGTAGAGGACAAGAGTCCGCGGACCGAGGAGGGGGCAAATAGGCGCCTGTCCACTGACACGGCCTCAGCGGATGTGTTCTTGTCACTCTCACTCTCTGCCACAGCTAGGCTCATCAGCTGATCGCCTAATATTAATCTCCAGTATTATATATGTAAGGAATATTTAAATTTTATCTGAAACATAGTTACTTGATCACTGACACTTCTTCATCTTAGCTAATCACAGCTGTTTCTTGTTTAAATCCTTCAGCTGCTTTCTCTCGTTTTAGTCAATCGTGATATTTTCCTATTTATTTCAGCTGAGAAGTATATGTTTTTGAAAATAAATTTGAGCATTAGACGTAACTCTATTTTAGTACTAGAACGGAAGGGGCAGGCAGTGCGCTGATGGGAGTGCATGGCACGTACTTCTCGCCGTCTCCGAGGTTTGCAGGCATGGCCCGGGTGGCCGGGCGCCGGCCGGGCTGGGAACCGGCAAGGACCATCCTCGCGGCAGCCTTTGACGAGCTAGCAACAGCGCGCCCCCGCCCCAGATCGCGTCGAGACCTGACGTACGTCCGATCCGGGCCCCACGCCACGCCACGCCACGCCGTGACAAGCGACAAGCGAGCACAGCATGCTCGCGTCGCCTACGCCGTCCGGCGCCCGGCCTGCCGGCGCGGACTCCGAGGAGGGAGGGAGGACGCCATGCATTGCATGCCAGTGTGGAGTAGTAACAGCGCAGCTAGCGACGCGGGAGGAGGAGGAGAGCTAGCTAGGCCAGCGCCTGAGACAGGCAAGTATTATTGCAGCGCGCGGAGCGGATTGATGGGCCCTCGCCCTCGCCCATCCGGCACGCCGCGCGGCGCCCGGAGCGGCCGTCGACGTCTCCTTGGCGCCTTTCGCTTGGAGCTAAGCCGTAGCTAGGTCCGTCGTCCTTAACTCCTCCCGTGCTATGCGAGCCTGCCCGGCCGTCGGCGGCCGGCACGCGGTAGCACTAGCGCTCCAGGTACAGGACGGCGCCGCGTCATGTCGTCATGTGCTGTGCCGCTCCCGATTTCTCTCTCTGTTTTCTTTTGACAAAGCCATTACTGCTCGGCATAGTACACGTCCATTGAAATATTCAATAGAACATTGCCAAGGTTCATGGCAATGCAAAGGACGGGCTTCTATTAGATCGATGTTGATAGATCATGCATGAATTCACAGATAACTAAGCAAAGTACATACACATATTAACACCACACTTTATTCGTTTGAAAACAAATATGTTAAATATCAATATATGTATGCCGGTATACAGAGACGAACGAGCTATATACTGGGCCGCTACTGGCCATGTATATCAAGCAACAACAACGACACATGCACACACTCGACGTACACTCTAGTAAACACAAATACTGACGTGTACTTTTCACACACACTACTATACGTACGTACGTACGTACACACAAGGCTTGCTCGCATGGCATAATCGCAACGCAACGTACGTATACATATAGCATATACGTATATATGTATGTATGTATAGCTCGTATAGTACCGTACGATGGATACTCACGGCCGGCATACTACGTGTTACTCCGTATTACTCAAGTTGCAATCTTGTTCGACG
The DNA here is from genome assembly GCA_000418225.1 of Zizania latifolia. Lineage (NCBI taxonomy): Eukaryota > Viridiplantae > Streptophyta > Magnoliopsida > Poales > Poaceae > Zizania > Zizania latifolia. The sequence continues at coordinate 744,815 of KE373157.1, read as the reverse complement.
GCACATTTGCCGTGCCGTCGGCTGCAGGCTTGTCATGCGGGCCATTGCAGATGCTGCAGCGCTGGCCGTCATGGCGATGAGTACACCCGCCGGAGCCCGAGGCCGTGTCAGCGTCGGATGCCAACAACGTACGGCCGCCGGAGGAGGCCGCCACGGCGTCATGATCACCGTCGTGGCCGTGGTGGTGATGGTCATTGTGGTCTTGGTCGTAACGATCGGGACGGTATGCGGCAGAGTCCGTCTTGGGTGGCGAAGTGGTGGTGCCTCCTCCTCCAATGCGCGAGGCGCCGGCACCGGCGAAGAGGACGGCCAGGAAGAGCACCAGGATCCATTTGGTGACCGTTGATGCCATCGCCGCACCTGCAGGAGCTAGCTAGCTGTGTATATATGGAGTATGGTAGTGTAATTAATGAGCTAACTAGCGAGTGAGCTCTAGCTCTATTTATATGCAGGCTTAGTGCATCTAAGCACCAGGAGCAGCAGCGTTAATCGATTGACCGATCGGTCGGTGCATGCTAGCTCTGCCTGCACTCTGCTAGCTCTCCTGGCTGGCTAGCACTAACTACTGTGGCTAGCTCTTGCTTTCCGAGACTAAAACCAGCTGTTAGTAGCCGAGTTTTTGCAATTTGCAGCCTAAACTAGTGGCTAAATTAATAAATATGTTCATCTAGATTGGATGCGTTAATTTAATAGAACACACAGCGTAGCATGCTGCTAGCTTATGGGTCTACGTAGGCATGCAGTTTCAGGGGGGCGATCGATATCTGTTAGCTTGCATATTATTGGTGATCCTCGTTTAAATAAGTTTGGATCATGGGAGCTATTAGCTATATATAGGCACCGTGACCAAGTTCGCATCTATGACTAAGATCGATGCATGCGTACTGCCAAAGTTCATGGTTCTCAACTTTTTAATTAAGCTTAAAATATTTTGATGCTAATGGTTGATATTTTGACGATGAAAAGTTATTTTAGACTCGTACGCTTCTACACGCATACAAACTTATTAATTATAACGGTAATATAACTATATTTAATATGAACAAAACAGAAAATATGTCTACTTATAATTAATTACTCTTTGGTATATAAGAAGTTATTGTTTTAAGAAATTTGAAACAGCTGACTAGCTGAGAAGTACACCAGTATACCATAGCAGTTTTAGCATCACTGTCCATTGCTCTCACAAACTTTACGTAGTGCTCAAGGTAGGACGAGCACACACGGCGGTAATAAAGCCCCTGCACTTACACTACCACGCATGTATGTACACACAGACAGTCACAAAACCACTTTTCACTACTCCTGTTTCAAACTAAGTTTTTCCGTAGTTACGACAAATGTCGTCTCCACGTACGTTGCACAATATTTTATCAAGTGATTGCCGTGGTTCTTTATATGCAAGTTGCAGACACGTACATGGCCTGGTTTGTGTCCATTTCTTCTTCTGATTAGGTGTGTGGCTGGCTGGGCTTCAATGTGATGGACGCAAAGGAAATTTTGCCTGCCCACATGAGTTTGCATGCCTGTATGTGTGCTGGATCTAATATGTTAACACATATAGATAAGATACCTTCTTCTCTTTGCTCGTATAAACTTTAATGCTTATGAACTTCTCAACGAAGTATCTATATAAGGATCTCATCTCAAAGTCTGAGTACTGATTAATTTCTATCTCAAGAAATCTGATTACAATTTCTATCTTAGTTTTGCTTGTTGCTACGAGAGGAAATCATGAGATTCTCTCTGCCAACTTGAAATCAAAAGGTTATACTTCTCATATAGTGCCAATACCTATACGGCTATATCTATTGAACCGTCTTTCCATGAGATTCTCTTTAACACAGAAATGACAGCACCTACACATGCTTCATCTCTCTCTCTCTCTATCTCTGAAGATGAAAGATGCTTCATGATACCCCATGGTGACTGCATCCATCACTTGTGCTGATTTGTGTATATTTATCTGTAGTTTCAGGGGCTTCTTCTCTGCAGCACCATAAATGCAAAATCTGCAGAAGAGATTACACGGCATAATATGCCCACCAGTTTTGCATAATTGAATCAGCAAGTGACAAACCCTTGTGCTTGATCATAAAAGATTACACGGTCAGAGACAAATGAAATCAAAATTTAAACTTTACAGAGACTTGCTAATATTATAGAAATGCAGTTCTTGGCTGCACCATAAGACATACATGCAGGCCGCAGCAGTACATGACCACATAAACCAGTTCAGTTCAGAAAAGGAGCCACTATTGAAATTGGACATTAAATTTAATCAGTCGATGTGTAGATCATAATGCACATATATTCACATAGTGTGCATCAGCAGAGTCAGATATAGATAGCTTATCAAATACAAACATAAAAAAACACTACTATGACCATTGCAAAAGCCAGCACCAATAACAGAAGAAAAACACCTGTCTGAATTTACTTGCTGTGGATGATATGAACTTTCATGATGCATTCCTTCGTTTTCAGTAGCTCAAAGAGACAGATATCTCCCACATGCAAATTGTTGTCATGTACAAACCGTCGCCACCCTTTCGAGATCCTTTTAGATCTTCTCTTCATCAAGCGCCATTGCACCTCCCAATTCTTGCCATGGCGTTGCAGTGTCAATGCTCGCTCCTCGAATGGAAGATATACACTGGCATATTCTCGAACTATGTCCTAATTACGAGGGACAGGATTCTTGTAATGAAAATTCAAAAAAGATATGATGCAGTATTATAATTGATGTTCTAAATACCAGCGATAGAACAAATTGAGGAATACGATTTTTCCTGTTCATGTCAGTTGTCATGCTAAAACAACCTGTTTATCAATGTAAACATGGTTAATGCACAACACAACACCCATTCAAGAAGAAATTTCAACTCACCACACTACAGACTTTTCCATGGATGCTGCTCTTCCTCAGGATGCACACAAAGATGGGGATTTCAGAACAAATAGCTCGAACTTTATTTTCCAGCTGCTCCTCCTGTGTAGCAGTGAGACGATTGCGGATTGGGAGGATATAGCTTGGAACAGAATTCACTTCGAGATCACATTCTTGCGGCGCAACATCTCCTATACAAAGAGAAAAATGAAAACCATAAATACAGTTCCAGTGGAGTCCAAATGTACAATCACTATTACAGGTTTGGTCTTGTGAGTTGTCAGTAATATAGCCTAGTGACTTGGTAGAGAGATCGACGAACCGATATTAATGATGTCATTTGATTTCACACAAAGATCATGGAAACTGCTTGAAATCACCAAGGGTTCTTCACTTCTGTTGCCGCCGTGTGTGGTACTTTTCAAGGTAAGGCATGAAGGCATTTTCTCGCAACAACTTGGACCAAAGATCTGAACCTTAAATTTGGAGATCCCATCATACTTGAATACTAGGAAATCCCCCACTTCCAAGTCATGAGCACTCACAAATGCCTTCCATCCTGATTGAAGGGATAATTTGCCCAAATTCTTGGTGATTTGAACATCGAAAATGCATCCATTGCGTGATTGCAGGTTTATGGTTCTTGGTATTTCCCCCCTGAAATGTTGCACAAATTCATCTGGAATGGTCTGCAGAAAAATATAAAGACAGCTCTTGGCAATCATGCATTGTAGTGAAAATTTGATTCATCCGAGCGCTAAACAGAAAATAATTCTACCAAAAATTTCTCGAATAAACTTTAATTATGTTTAGTTCATAGAAGTTAAAGACTAGACCATCACTTTCATTTTTTTAAGAACCAAACAATATTTTACCACCATCTGAATATTGTACATAAGAAAACCTGCAATAATAAATTAAGTACTCCAATCCTTAGAAAAATGACTTTTTTTGCTTTTCACATTCATCAGCTAGCACTGTCTCCATTAGCTATAGTTTTACTAACAAGATGCTGATTAAGTTAAAAACTACAATAATGACAAAGTATTTGTGAACCAATGGCCGCGATATAATTTTCACACATCCAAACAATTTAGAAATGTTTGGCCACATGGACTCTGCATCCTTCATTTTGCCTTTGGCTGGCTTAGTAACTAAGCCTTGGGGTTGAATTGACACAAGAGGCGATGAAATCGCGAGGACACAAACACACATAGAGATTAGAGAACGATGGTTTTGCTAAGATTTCTTACTAAGCCTTGCAGTTGAATAGATTCAATTCAAGCATACGACTAACCCAACAAAATATCACAACTTTAAACACAGCTTACCATTTTGTCACGAAAACGACACAGTTTTGCTCAGTTGCACGAAAATGTACCGTCCTGATCTCATGATGCACTAGCACTACTATTGCGGCTTGATGCATTGGCTTTTGAGCCGATGAGTATAAACTAGGGCAAATCTGACGGAGATGGCAAAGTAAGTATCCAGGCGCATGTGAAGTGAAGACAACCTACCATTGTTTCCCGGAAACCATCAACCATGACCTTGAAGAAATGCTTGCCATGATCGTCCCTGTGGTTCATGTGGTCGTCGTTACTCATCCCTCTCCCTGCAGCTTAGCTCATTAGGATTCCAGGAGAAAACTGTTTGATGGCATACGACAGAAAACAAGTTCAGGAAGAAATGAAGACGCATCGAGAGCAACACGAACCAGAAAGCAGGCGGCGGCAGCAGAAACCTCAGGGAAAAATGGCTTCCGCCGGAGAAGAAAGCAGCCGGATGTGGAAAGTTGAGGGAGATATGTGGGAGGCCAACTTCCGATGTCTGGAGTAGCAGATTTACTGTGGGCATAGTTCCAGTGCAGAGACATGCCGTCCAGATGCACGCTTAATGTTTTTTTATTTATGTTAGCTATTCAAAAAAATCGGGCAAACTTAAGTGAAATCACCGCAAGTACCCCATCAGGCGTCACGTCTCACTGCGAATGCGAACTTCCATGCATGTAAGGAGAGCTATACAGTCACTATGGATGTCTACGCTACCATTTCAAAAATAGTTTCTTCAAAATAAATTTATATCCGATCTCGTTCTTTCCCCTTCATTTCTTATTGATTCTCTCTCACATCAATAAATCTTTTGCCACTTTACATTTTAGATGACATTGCATTGCAGACCGTGGATACAGGCAACCCGGTGTTCGTGCAGGTGATGCACCCGGGCCATGTTTTCACATTTCATGATTTTTCATTTTCACATTTCAAGTCAGAAGGTATTCTTATGCAGAAAAAGAAGAACATGAAAGCACGGGGAGAATTTTTACAAACATACGGGCATTCATTCCGACTCAATGGAATATCGATTCAGTGCCACTATTTCACAACAAAACATAAACAATGAGTAACTGATTAGAAGGGGATTATTAGTATAGAAATCATGTTCAAGTGTTCAATGTCCTTTTCACTTGGTGACTGATGAACCAGTAATAGTGGCTTTCTCATAACTTCCCATCACGCAGGAAAAAACAAACACGAGCCAGAAAGCTTTTAATCCAAAAGAATTGTTTCCTAGCAGTGGAAGGATAGCAATGTTCAAGCCTTAATTACCTGCAAAACAAGGTAACATTTCATGTAGGCCGGACATAAAAAATTAGTACAGAATAAGATGTGCATAAGACTAACAGAAGTACTTTTAGTTACAAGCAATTTAGAAGAGCATGTTAAATTATAAAAATCATAGCAAAAGGGAGGGCATATAATCACAAGTGTATTTGCCAATGTGCTAACTTGTAGTTCTTTGACAAACCCAAAAAATATGAAGTCCGGAGTCTAAGAAAATGGAGAAAGAGAGCTCCCAGATTACTAATGTATGGTCCATAGGATAAGATTTTTCTTGAAAACGAAGCTTAAAAAAATTCTTGCCATGGACATTGTATTGAGTATAGAAGGGTTGTTGTAACTTTTGACATATACCATTAATCATAAAAATTATTGGGTGCTGGGTGCATACATGTTCTCTAGGCTATGTGATTCAGCATCCCTTCTCAAGAATATTAATGTTTTTTAAAAAATAGAACAATTTCAGTTCCAGATAATAGACAGAAGTGTCGGTAGCCCAAATTCCTTACATTATAAAGACAATGTATGGTAAGGAACTTAAGAGCTTAAACCTATCGTTTTCACCATTGTTCCCACTAACTAATATGCTGTTTCATTTGGGCTACATAGGTTGGGTTAGTCGATTTCTTAACAAGTTAAGATTAATAAAACAACTGGAGTACACTGCTTCAAAATCAGCACCTTCACTGTTCTTTAAACTGGCCTTCCATGCGTCATGCATCATCTCCATTTCCTAGCAGATTCCAACCACAGAAATCCTCAAATCAACAAAATATTTCAGTATTGCTGAAATAATTTATACAAGCTGGTGCATGTAGAGATAATTTGTTAGCAAAGGAGTGGCTCACACAAACTACACAGTCTAAATAATCAGAAATGCAGTTACACGAATTGAAACACATTACAAACAGGTGTACTCCCTTACACCATAAATGAATAAGTAGTTCATACTACGCAAACAAAGAATAAAGAAAGCACCGTTAAAGGATGTCTAAACAACGAGTACCATTATGGCAACTATGAAACATTTCAATGAGTAATAGCAACCAGTACAAAAGCACTGAAACAATCAGCATTATTGTGTTACGACACAAATTTATTCCCATGATTCCAAATGCAGATGTCAGATGTGTATTAAATACTGTTGGCAGTAACGATCTTTGATGGGGAAAAGTACCAGATGATACAACTAGCTCACTTGAATTAACACATAACGCTGCTTGTCATATTAGCATTTTAGAGAAACCGATTAATTGAAACAGCTCTCATGACAAACAAGTTTCCAAAAGTAATATTTATCCCTATTTTTAGGGGAACATACTACCAAATGTTACCAAAAAAAAAGCACAATGTTAAGCAACTTATGATACGGATAATGCCCCAAACAGTCCAGCAACTGAAGATTTATGAATTATCAAATATGGCTATTCTCCCTATATACCCATACCAAATCATCACGCATATTATGAATTGTGCAAATACATAAACTAAGCATCAGCAATGGAAGAAGCAAAATATGATTCTAAGAAATAAGATGCCAATATGATGGAGGAATATAGCACGATTCATGATCACTAACTTGCTAGCGATCCTGACAAGTGCGGCAGAAGTGGGTACCCTGGGTGAGCTCACAGCACGCCCGCGCGCTCGCCGACGGGTGTGCGGTCAGACTCGCCGCCATCGCCGCCGGTGACCCCATCATCGCCGCCAGCGGCCTGCACGGGCCAAAACCACCGGTCAACATCACACCATCCAACATAAGGTTATCACGATTCACGAGTGCGGTCGCTCCGTTTCTGTTACCTCGCAGCGGCGGCCGGCGAGAAGGCCGGGAGACGGCGGAGGGGGGCCGAAGGGAGTGGAGCCGCGCGGATGCGCGACGCGGAGGGGGCAGCGCGGCTGCGGACGGCGGCAAGGAGGGAGCGGGAGGCGGGACCGCGCCACGCCATGGCTAGGGTTTCGTCGGAGCGGGGACTGCGGTGGTGGCCTGGTGGGGGATGGGGGGAACCGGCGGAGCCGCGGAGGCGGGGGTTAGGGTTTTAGGAGGATTGGACAGATATGGGCTCGAGATCCACCATGTGAGCCCATGGAGTGCTGCCGCCTGCAGGAGGGAGAAGCACCAATTGGGCTGGGCCTCTGCAATCTCCATTGCCCATGCTTGCCGTTGAATTTTTTGGAGGGAAATTGCAACAATATTGTTAACTTAGCAAAGCCTTGGACAGAGGAGTTTGGTTGTAGTTTTGTCATCTCAAAGATATAAATTCTAGGGTTCAAGAAAATTAAGAGCAGAACCGTGCATTCTCATGAGAAAACAGAGAAGAAAGACATTGATCTCGTGTATGAAAAAGATGTTATAATTCACAAATTAATAATCAGTCACAAATACGCTTCTGATACATCCGGCATTCTTCTTGTAGTGCGAAAACGCCAAAAGAATCATCCTATAATTCACTACTCCCATATCAGATATAGAAAACAAGAAGACGAGAGGACGTGGCCTTAATTCAGTAATTCCTACTATACTATGAACTAATTATGCGAGGCCAATAAAGCTTCTGAGGCCCTGCGCATCTCAGAGTCCAGACTCCTGCACAGCTTCAGCGACTTGCCGGCCACGATCGGACGAGCGGGCGCCACTGCATTCTCGCCGGAGGGGCATGGCGCGGCTGAGGTGGCGGTGGCGGCAACCGGCTGGGCAGAGAAGGCGGCGGGCACGTCGTTCTTGATCTCGTTCCTTGGAACTCGCACGGTCTAGAAAGGGTCCCCCGGCGGGAACTTGCCGTTGTAGACGACGGTGAGCTAGCCTTCCTCTTCGGCGGAGACGACCACCGCGGTGAGCCACAGCACGAGCCACTTCCCGTTGTTGGGTCGGCGCTAAGGCTGGGGCAGGTGGGATCGACGCGGGATGCTTTTTGGCGACTCCACTTCTCTTCGCCGTGACGGCGAGCCTCTTGCGACCCTGGCGGTCGCGCTGGCTCTCGCGCATGGCAGCGGAGGCGTTCGATGATGACGGCATGGTCAGGGGGCTGGAAGCAGATGATCAGCAAGCTATTCTCGATGTCTCGAAGAGATGATGTGGATCAATCTGGCGACGCTGCCATAGGGTTTTATAGCCTGATTTGGATTCCGAAGTTGATTGTGAAATTTAGAACTGTGATCTGTTGGTTCGTCCTGCTCGATGACACATTTTCCGTTCTGTGAGCGTCGCGAGGGCCACCGGTCAAGAAGATGCCGCCCGACGAGACGGGCGCGCGCGCGACTACACCTCCACCGTCGCCATCGCTGCCACGCATCGTCTTTCCAGCCGAACGTCGCGCAGGCCGGGCAATTAGCTGCGTGCTGGCTGCTGCCCTTAATAAGCCGGAAAGAATCTGCTGAACTCCTCTGTTAGCGTTTCAAGCTTTAGTTTCCTGGTCTTGATTCATGTCCAAACGTTCATGCGCATTCGATACAGCTTATAAGCGGAGAGCTCTCTCACGTCTCAAAAGATCGATTCAAGAAAAGATAGGTACTCTCCATTATAAGCTGCTCGTAGCCCTCTTCCATAGATGAGATAGGACTAAAGTTGCTGGTAACGCATAATAGCCTAGGATCCTAACACCACATCCCATAGAAAGTCCTCTAGGTAGGCATGACGGCTGCTAGCTCTGATACCAATTGTTAGCTTTCCAGGCCATAGCTCCCCGGCCTCAGCCCACGTTCGAACGTTCATGCGCATTCGACGCAACTTACAAGCGGAGAGCCCTCTCACATCCAAAAAGATCGGTCTAAGGGAAGATGTATACTCTCTCTTATAAGCTGCTCGTATCCCCATTCTGTGGACGAGGTAGGACTAAAGTTGCTGGTAACACCCAATGGCCCAGCATGAACGCCCGGGCGTGGGCCGAGGCCGGGGAGCTAAGGCCTAGGACGCTAACAATTGGTATCAGAGCTAGCAGCCGCCATGCCTACCTAGGGGGATGGGGTGTTAGGTTCCTAAGCTATTGGGCGTTACCAGCAACTTTAGTCTCACCTCGCTCATGAAAGAGAGCTACGAGCAGCTTATAAGAAAGAGTAGACATCCTCTCTTGAACTAGTCATTTGAAATGTGTGAAGACTCTCCACTTGTAAGCTGTGTCGGATGTACATGAACGTCCGAACGTGGGCCAAGACCGAGGAGCTAAGGTGCTAACAATTGGTATCAGAGCTAGTAGCCACCATGCCTATCTGAGGGGCTTTCTAGGGGGATGAGGTGTTAGGTTCTTGGGCTGTTGAGCGTTACCAGCAACTTTAGTTCCACCTTGCTCACGAAATAGAGTTATGAGCAGCTTATAAGGGAGAATAGATATCCTCTCTTAGACCAACCTTTTATAATAAAGATGACTCTTCGTTTATAAGCTGTGTCGAATACACATGAACATCTGAACGTGGGCTGAGCGTAGAAGCCTAAGGGAAGCTAAGGCCTGGGAGGGCGCTAACCTCCTTGTTGTCGTTGGCACTCGTGCCGTCTTGGTACGTAGCAGCGGAGCAGGCGCCAGAGTGAGCTTAATCTGCACCAGTGTCACCAGTGCATAGTAGGTGCATGCATATCTTTGCCAAATGGTCACTGTACTTTCGTGTTCTTTCTTTTTTTTTTATCACGAGCAGTTGCCTTTAATTTTGTGTTCTTCGGATCATGGAAGAGAGACGATGTGATCATATTATCAGATTTTGTACTAGTATTAGATTTGAAGTCACGAGGAATACATGATTTGCAAACTGAAAGTGTTTGTGTTCACTATGTTTGGCGTCTTGAAAAGGAGGCCGGGCGAAGGTGAGCAGTAGGTCCCTGAGTTAGGCGACAAGCTCACGCTATACCAAGTTAGTCACAAACGTTCTAATGTTACACAAGAAAAACTAAGGGTGACAATAGCACTTAATGATGTTTTGGAGAAGATTAAATATTAAGATATAATTGAAAATTTTATTTCAAAAAATACTAACATGATTATGTTTTTCGGTAGAACATCATGTCAGTTTATTGCTTGAGTATGAACTTTACACTTTTAATATTAATAATTGGTATGTTTTTAAGTATTGGTAAGAAATAACATGTATTAAATTTAATTAACGTACTACTTCCAATCCACATATTGCACTCCATACATCTACATATGTACATAATAACAATACAAAGGTTTGTCATTTTGGTTCTATGTGTATACGAGTGTCTACGAATCTTTGCCTTTGCGCAAACAACCCTAAGTATTCATAAAACTACAGTCCAATTATTGACCGCCGATACTTTTGACTTATACATAAAAATTAACAAATAAACTCAAAAGCCGGCTTCTGCAGCTTATCCGCTGGCCGTGTCATGCAAATCTAGAATGCTCTGGTTCCGGAGTCAATCGATCTGTACGTACGTCGTCGCGCTCCGTTCCACGTGTCGCCGTCCCTTTCGCGGTTCGAACCGGCAGGCGCTCCAACGAAGGCCACGACGGCGCGCTCATGCAACCGTTCGAGAGCGCATCCATGAGCGCGCACCCGTCTGCCACGTAGGCGCCCGGTGACACGTGCAGCCCGTCGTCTCCGCCACCGGCAACGCCGCTTATTTATAGCTGGACCCGTGCACGCATGTCGCCGCCAACCAACAGCGCCAGCTACAAACTTGAGGTTTCCGTCGAGCCTAGCTAGCTTGCTAACGTGCAGCTTGCGAGGGCTACAAGATCGTAGCAATTAATTGGTAACTCATGGCTTCTTCGGTGGTGAGCCAGGCGGCGGCGCCGAGCATGATGATGCGGGTGGACCGGCTGGACCTGGTGGTGGGTTACCTGGAGGAGATGCGCTGTGGCAGCGTCGACAGCGGCAGGAGGCAGTCGACCAGCTCTCCGTCGACGACCACGACGACGGTCAGCGACTGCGGGTCGTCGGCGGCGAGCACGCCGAGGGGGATGAGCTGCCGGCCGGTGAAGGAGGCCCTGCAGGAGGCCCGGGTCAAGGGCAGCCTCGTCGACCGCATCGCCTTCCTCGAGAACCGAGTCCTCAAGGTAAAATACACTCCACAGTAGGATCAAACTAACTTTAATTTCGTCGTGAACAAATTAAATTGTTCATGGTTGCTCAGATGGAGGACGAGATGGAGGTGACATCGGATCTCAGGAGCTCGAGGGCCGCCGCCGGCGGCGGCGGCGTTGAGAAGCAGCAGCAGCGAGGCAAGGCGGAGAAGGGGAAGAGGCTGAAGAGCATGGTGAAGTCCTGCCTCAGGAGTAAACTCAAGAGCAAGGACTGATCGATCGATCACTCAGGACGTATCTATGCTTGTTGCTTGCATGCATGCAACTATTGTCAACTTGTAGAGCTGTATATGTACATGTTCATGTACGTATCTGGGAATTTTTCGTTTCAGTCAATTTGTAGCCATAAGATAAAGCGATACACGTTATCATCCCTTAATTGTATAGCATATTAATTGCACTACCATTTTCTGCCAAAATGTTGTATCCACGGTTTGTTTCAATCGAGCTGAAAAGTTTGGACGACTTGACATGTACATCGCCTGCTTGTTGGATCATATACATATGAAAGGCCATAAGACTGGCCGAAAGGGCGAGCTGTAGGCGTGGTCAATTTGGCAGGAACAGAAAAAAATCGATGAAATGCAGAACTCAATATATTCAGGGAGATTGTAAATGAAAAATTATAAAACAATAATTTTAATATATAACTAAATTATTCTAAATTATTTATTACTATTGATCTAATAGGTCAGATTTATTTGTATCCTATCACCTCCTCACATCTTTTTTCTTTTCTTCGTTTCTTTATCTCTTCACCTTCCTTTCTTCTCTCTCCATTTCTCTTGCTCCTCGTGTCATGCAGCGCAGTGGTGGAGAGGTAACAGGCTATAATATGTTACAACAAAATCAATTTTATTTAATTATTTAAATTACAGTTAATTAATAATTCATATTAATTTAAAGTATTAACCGCTGGAGAGTTACACGAGTTACCCTCACGTTCACATCTATCCTACCTCTTGCTTAAAGATTTCCTTGTGCTAATAGTGTAGGTCCCGTTTTAAAATATACACATTGTGGAATTAGCCATAACAAAAGCTTAACTGTTGTGCACTCTACTAAAGACTGGTTTGACGATATCGATTGCGTTCCAGTAAATTTCAGAGTTACTCGTCTTCAGTTACCATTTTCCTGGCCGACAGAGGAACAGAACAAAGTCGTTGCTAAACAGCGAATACATGAGCCCAGCGCATGCAGTTTCTCCGCTACAACGATTCGACGTGATCAGCAGTCTTCTAAAAAAAAGCTTTTGATCAGCAGCAGCAGGGGCGCCCAAAATCAAACCTGCACGATCGCTGGAGAATATATATATTTGCATATCCGCCCGATCGATGCCTTTAATTTCCAGATCGCATATATTGATTCATTGCAACAACCCGATTAGATTAGATTAATCAGGCGTACGTACGGTAGCCCGTACATCCTGTCCTTTTCACACGTGCGAGAAAGCCAGCCACTTTTCTCGCTCAGCCGGCCGACGCATGCATGCATCGATCGATAGTGGCCTCGGTCCGCGAATAAACGTCAATTCTTCAGATCGAAGATTCGAGAGATAATATTATTTATAAAAAGTATAAATTACTATTCTAAATTATCGTGAAAGTTTAAATAATTTTCTAAACTATAAAACCGTTTATTTAATTCTAAAAATTCGAAAATCAGTTAACTGTGCAATTATCACTGACATGGCACGACGTAACAGTGGTTTTCACTGACTGGACAGTACACGTGGCGCTGATGTGGCCAAATGAGTTAAATTTTTTTAGAAAACCCCATTCCCGCTCCCGCCGCGCCGCACGGAAGGTGTTCGATAGAATGCCCACGCGTCAACAAGCCTCCTGTCCGTGAGCTGCCACGTCCCTGCAACTTGCCTGGCCCACGCCGTCGCGTTCCCACTAGCCACCCGCGCAGCCGCTGCCCCTGCCCACGGCAGGCGTGCGGCGAGGGCGGCAGCGTGCGGCCAGTGCGTGGGAGGTCGTCGGAGAGCGGGCGGGGCACTCTGGTATTTTATCGAACACCTTACGTACATCGTCAGGGGAGCAGTTTTTATTCTGTTTGTCATGTCAACACGCCACGTGTATCTCTGAAACTGCCATCCACGTCAGCGAATGGAATCAGTATATCAATCAAAGTGTACTAATTAACGAGTGTAGACAGTCGTACTTAATTCCTCCGGTTATATAACTAGCTTGCACAGAGGGAGTACTGTGTACTAGCTTGCATTGGAATGGCTGTCTGAAAAATTGTCTTATCCACTTAAGTAGGCACAGTAGTATATATATAATATGTGATGATTAGGACTAGTAAGTAAATACTGTAATAATGCTGCTGTTAGAGGGAGCTATCAAGCCAGCTGATAGCTGCATGCATGCCTGGCTGCATGTGGCCAGTGGCGGGTCACCGTTTCACCGTTCTGGTGGTGGTTGGGAAGTAGTTGGAGTTGGCTGGAATTGAAACGGTCGAGCTCGCCTAGATCGCCAGCTGCTGCACCCGCGTGAGTATCGAATCGAGCGTGTGATTCATGGAAGAAATATCATCTATCCGACCTGTCGCCGTCACCGGCAATATTCCTTCCCGTCGCTCTCGCGGCCGCGGTTGTTGCGACCTGGAAAGAATTCATAATCCCACCACGTACTAGAGCTAGCTGCAGCTAGCTTAGCTCTAGAAGAAGAGAGGAGGAAGACGATGACCAGGCGCTGCCACTGATCAACCTAGCTAATTGTCTATACGCACACATGCGCGCGTTATATATAAGGGTAGCGGCTGCCTCTTCCATGGACATTTGTGGTGAACTGGTGACTAGATCGAGCTAGCTAGCTTTGCTCTGCCGCTGGCGTGAAGTGTTCGGGAGAGCCGGGGGTGCCGGCGATCGAGAAGAAGACCGGACGGACGCCGGCGGGGAGGATATAAATATGGAGGAGGGCCTGCCGCCGGGGTTCCGGTTCCACCCGACGGACGAGGAGCTGGTCACCTACTACCTCACCCGCAAGGTCTCCGACTTCGCCTTCGCCACCCGCGCCATCGCCGACGTCGACCTCAACAAATGCGAGCCATGGGATCTCCCCGGTAAGCCTCTCTGCTTCTCAAGTTATCTTCAATTCATCTTGATTCTTGATCTCTTGTGCTCCTCAGCCATCTGAGAACATCATGATCTGATCGATCTACACTTACTAGTACCTGCAAATTTGAGCAAATTTAATGTGCGTATACGCTCGTTTTCTTGAAAATGTAGGTGTTTTATCCACGACGTAATTCACCTGTGTTCCTTCCTTCAGAAAGTTTAGACTTGATCCATTTTCTCTCCTTCAATTCGACAACTTGTTCGATTAACCTTTTCTTTTTCAGACTTGTTAGTTCCTTTCCTTCAATTCTGATCGATTTGGTTAGAATTGCATTGCCATGCACCTAGCTAGTTGCACGCATGCATAAATTAAATGGAGATTAAATTACTACACGTGCGTGCACATTATTATCGATCTAGCTAGAGACTAATGTATGCACGTACAATGCTTTCGTCTATCTATACGCGTATCGTACAGTGCACATACGTAGAAATGCATGACTTACGTACGTATACGTATACGCACAAATGCATGCAGGCAAAGCTAGCATGGGGGAGAAGGAGTGGTACTTCTTCAGCATGCGAGATCGCAAGTATCCGACGGGCATCCGTACCAACCGCGCCACCGACTCCGGCTACTGGAAGACCACCGGCAAGGACAAGGAGATCTTCCACTCCGGCATGCTCGTCGGCATGAAGAAGACCCTAGTCTTCTACAGTGGTAGAGCTCCCAAGGGCGCCAAGACTAGCTGGGTCATGCACGAGTACAGGCTCCAGACCAAGTTCCCCTACAAGCCCAGCAAGGATGAGTGGGTGGTGTGCAGGGTGTTCAAGAAGTGCCAGATCGTCAAGGTAGCTCCGTCGCCGCCGGTGGCCGGCTGTCCGGAGATGGAGTACTACTCCTGCGGCGGCAACGACGGCGCCAACCACCACCACGGTTCCTCGCTCGGGGAGCTCGACGTCTCCTCCATCATCCACGGCGGCTCTTTCACGCCGTGGAGCTCCTCTGCCGGCGAGAGCTTCGGCCACAGGCACGACGTGGGCGCGTACATGAGCTGGCTGCAGGCGGCAGCCAGCACCCAGGGCGCCGCCGCCGCCATGCTCCCCTGGGCGGCGGCCGCGCCGGGGCTACTCGGAACCGTCTTCGCGGCGAACCCCGCCGCGCACAAGGCGCTGACGCCGTTCGCCGGCGGGGGCAGCCAGCCGCGAGACGTCGTCGTCAGCAGCGGCGCAGGAGGCGTTCCTCTGTCAAACATAGGGGCTGATGCCTTGTTCGGCGGCGCGCCGCCGTTGGCGACGAAGGTGGACATGGAATGCGGCGAGCAGCCGCCGCAGCTGGAAATGGACGGGTCGACATGGACCGCCTTCTAATCACCACACCACCGTCGCATTCGAAAAGCAAAACCATAATAGATAATACGTATTACGCCGTTATAAACCAGATTAATTACCAGACACAGAATACAGTTTTAGTGGAATTGTTGCACTGTTAGGAAACTAAACATGGGAAAATTAAGCCCATACGCTCAAAGCCAAGTGCAAAATTTAACTAGACAGGCGTACCGACATGTCAGTTTGTGTGTTATGTTTCGTACGGAAAATGTTACTAGTTTTGTACCTTTTGTTCGTTTGTCAGTAAAAGGAAAGTACGTATGCGTTTTTTACCGACAAACATAACTTTAAGCAGTGGCGGTGCAAGGGGGGCGCGCGCCCCCCTACGGTCTGGCCGGAGCTACTGTAGTTCTTTGCTGTAGTGCTGTCTACTCCATACGAGCACATCAATACAGATAGCTAGCGATTTAGCCATGAATAATTTATAAATTAGAGTATAAATTATGTTTTAAAATATATTTTAATCCTGTTTTAGTGATACTGACCGATTTAGTTAAGTTACGAAAGGACTAAAAAAATTACAAAATTTCTATTTCTTTAAAATTGTCTGAAAAAACTATGTCCCAACTATTCATATTTCTTCAAACTTGTCAAAAAAACTTCAAACTCGGTTTATAAATCAAGTAGTTTTATTTCTTCAATACTTCTTATCTACTCTTTATCTATTACAACACTTTAGTTTTTTATTCTCATTATTAATTCATCAATTTTATTTTAAAAGTGAAGTTTGTATGAAATGACGTACAACAGTACGAGAAAAGAAATAATAGACAGATAGATTGATAAAAAAAATCTTATTATTGTTGTTATTGACACTAGTAGTGAATAATTTATATACATCTATATATACATATTATTTATGATTGATATATAGATCAGCTACTCCCTAAATTTTTATCTGGATCCGTCACTGACTTTAAGTCTTTAACTAGTGAGGCAAGTACGTTCACAGTATGCACGTTAGTGTCCGGCTCTGTTTTTAAAAAAATAGTAGCACACCATCCACTAAAAATTACTTCATCCCTATCTTAATAACTTTATATTTGAGATAAAATTAGTAAATTATATCAGCACCTTCGTGATTGATTCGCCAAATTCACCTTAGTTGCTTGTGTAGACGCAATTCCCTTTTATAGTTTTGTTTTGCTGTTCAAGTGGTGTTTTTATCCGGATCGGTTACGCTATGCGTAACCTTTGTTTTGCTGTTCTGAAGTGGTAGTTTATCTAGATCGATTATGTGTGATGTATTATGTTTGGTTATATTACGCGTAACCTATCAGTAACCTATCACACGTAATAGTCGAAAACCACGGATATGCTTCGTAACAGTTTTCATGAACCCTGCCTAGTATACCAGTTTATTGATATTTCACGAAATAACCTAGAACTTAAAGCATATAAGATGAGTTTAATTAATCCACATGATTTTTATTTTTTCTAGCATAATTGACAGTTCGGTAAAAAAAGTGTACTCCCTCCGTTCTCGCTTGGTAAGCTAGAAAAAAAATTAACTTAAAAAGCAACCCAAACAACTTATAATATATTATAAAAGAAAAAGTTTAACTTAAAAATAGATCAAACAACTTATAATATAAAACAGAACAGCAGAGAAAATGCACTCTCTGTTATCCGCCCAATTCGATGACACTTAAAAGCAATCGGAACCAGATTTCAGCAAACGAATGCACTCGGAACAAATCTGGACAGCTTGAGGACATACCTTATTGCCATGTGCCGCTCAAGTAAAGATATAAGCATAAGCTAGATTTGCAGTTTAAATTCAACAAAAGACAGTAAAAGATTCAATAAAGACTTCAAAGGGACACATTTTCTCCAGACCGATGTTACATTGATGTATGTTTGCACGACAAACGCTGTCTTGAGTCAGCAAAGCAGATCCTGTCCACCACTTCTATACAGAAGGCCACACACAAATATACTTAACCAGGGAACATATATTTACTCTAATAAGGACTAACAAAAGTGAATGTGCAAAATTTAATGAAACGAATTGAATATAGATAAGCTATCGCCCTGCGAAATGATACATGGCATTGTACTCGTATCTAAATTTTATCGAGGATGTCTTTCATTTCAGCAACTGACATAATGGACTCGTTTCCATAGATCCGTGTCACCATCTGAACGAAGCTCTCGTACTTGTCCAAGAACTCTTTCTGCAAACATTCAGTAGTTGACAGAAACCAACATGAGGGCGTTCCTCGTTAAGAAACGGCGGCGATAAAATTATTCTGCAGTGCTTGCATCAACATCCCAAACAAGCTTAGACAGTCTAGAAAAGC
This sequence comes from Zizania latifolia, assembly GCA_000418225.1. Lineage (NCBI taxonomy): Eukaryota > Viridiplantae > Streptophyta > Magnoliopsida > Poales > Poaceae > Zizania > Zizania latifolia. The sequence continues at coordinate 726,510 of KE373157.1, read as the reverse complement.
CAAAGAGGTATATAAGGTTGTTACGCAACTAGCTTACCTTACACTTGTCCCACAGTGAAGGAAACAACTCGTCAGATGTGAGTGTCTTCTGTAACCTCCTATACATGGCGATAATTGACTTGTCAATCTGCACATGTTTACAGTTTTGTTAATTCAAATTGAAAATGTTGCACTGAATCATCAGGATCCTAAACAAAAGAAATAATGGTGCATGTTCAACTTGTCAATCTGCACAATTTCAGGTGTGAATTCATATTGACAGTGTTACACACTTACACTACACCAAGCTTCATAAGCAAAACAAATAAGGATGTGCTGCCATCGTTATTCTAGAAGTGAAGAGGGAGGGGGGGATGGTTAGACCACATTATAAAACAACATGAACCACGTACTCGGCACCTTCTGAACAAAAAATGATAACCCCACACCCTGTTATTTATGGTTTACTGGGCAGAAACTAGAAAAGCACTTGAGAACATCAGCACCATGAATCAATTCTCTGTTTACTTACCCCAGATAAACTTGATTTGAGCACCCTCCTTAGATCAGTTTTTGACAACCCAAGCTGGAAAGGAATCTGAATTTCAAAGGGCAAGAAATTAGATGGTTCCTTCAATGAAGAGGAATTTTGCATTCAAGTTATTGCTATTTTCAGTTTTCCAATAGAAATCAGTAAAACCAGCATGTGAGTGTTGCTAAAAACAGGCAACATGATCTATCACCACTTCAAACACCACAGTAACCAGTAAGGAATATTCTAAACTAAATAATAAACCAGGAGCCTACAACTTCACTATTATACCCATCAAATCAATTAATTATAACCAGCAACACGTCTGTGCGCTGTGGTGGATTACAAAAGAAAATACTATAAGATATAGAGTTAAAAATAATTATCCTCAATTTAAATATATATAATTATATATACATAAAAGCATGATATCAATCAAAAACCCAAACATACACATATGCAAAGAATGCATTTTTTACCTATAGATATTACAAACAACTCACAAATCACAAAAGATCTTGAGATGGTGTTACAAGTTTACAACAGCATCAACCCCACATCCTCTTTTTGAGTAAAGTAGTTTGAAGTTATTAAAAAGAAGAGAACTATGTAAATCATTGCCTTTAAATACAATGGACAACCCTAAATAACTTAAATTCAGTGTGAGTTATTTGTGACTCATACCAAAAGGCTCAATTTCCTGGTCCACAAACATGCCAGTTTTCAGATAAGCAGCTCAATTCAATATTATTAATTACAATTGGAAACCATGGTTCATGGAGATTAGTACCACCCTAAAACATAATATATGTTCACCTCTTCAGCAGCTATGGTGTATGTCAATTCATCGACTTTTCGAGAAAACTGAAATAGCCTCTCAAATTGCTGCCATAAGTTAAAAAAGAGTTTAGATTTGGAAGAAGAAATGCATTATATCCACAGCAAACAGAATCTGATATATTGACATACAAGATAAATAAGTGAGCTGATATGACGAGTGCAAGCCTGTTCATAGGATTCACTGGCCTCATGATAGAATTTTGCAAGAGTTGGCACAACATTAGCCAATTCATAAAGACTGCATCCAATGAAAATATATTATTAGCCTAGTACACCTATTTTATCTATGGGAAATGAAGAGGCAACAATACATTCAAGACAAAGGTATCATGATAAAAAAGATTGTGAAAAATTATGAATGGCTGAAGGAAGAAATGTAACCTGTTCTGGAAAGCAGCATAATTCTCTATCAATACAATGTCCGCAGTTTTGGGATCACTATGTGCAATTTTGTCCAAAGTCGCAAACATTGTGCTGACCTATAATACCA
>KE373157.1:690559-708021 GCA_000418225.1 Zizania latifolia | reverse complement strand
GACGCCCCCGCGGCCGACCCCCGTTTGACCTCCCTGTGCTCGCCCTTGCGCGTGACCCCCTGCGCGCGTGCTGTGGCCGAACACAGGCGCGTGAGGAGGAGAGAGGAAGAAAAATGAAGAAGAAGATATGGGTCCCACTTGTCAGTGAGTAAAACCAGGCTAAATCAGCAGCAACGCGTCCACGTGGACCGACACGTCAGCATAACCGCCAACGTGGACTGCCACGTCAGCAAAACCGGTTCAGTAAACCGTCCCAGGGGGTTATTTGTCCGGTATATATTAGTTCGGGGGGATTAAGAGTCTGGTTTTTTAGTTGGGGGCAACATTCGTCTACAGGGTAATACTTCGGGGGGTAAAGTAGACTTTTTCCTTTATACAATTACACCAAATGTAGTTATTGCTAATTATCATTTTCCAACAAAATATTTAAAAATAAATTTTACTAAAAAACAACGAAAAAACTCTAACGTGATATTTAAAATTAAATTTTACAATTCAAATTTTGTTACAAATGCGAACCACCTAGCGTAGCAAAGCAGGTGCACGCATTTGACCTAGCATTTCGCTCATGTAACTTTTCCACAGAGAAACACGTCGAGTTTAATTTCCATCTAGTGTAGTTCCATAAGGAGCTTGCCACTTGCATGCATTGCTAGCATCAGTACTGTTGACATGCATATTAGTCCTATATGCAGGTGTTTCGATGCTGGTTCCTAGCTAAATAGAGGCTTAGAAATCGATCGATGCTGTTGCATCCTTTTACTTCTCAGATTATTTTACTAATCAGAGCATGTAGCTGGTTCCTTCAATTCGATCTAAAAATATGAGATAATTTCTAATATGTTACTGAAAATGTACCTGGTTCTATATATACCGTTGCCTCTCTTACTGATATGTGAGTTCTAAGACTACATATCAGTAAGAGAATCAGTAGCAAATATAGAACCGGTGAACTTTTAGTGGTAAATATAAAACTTTCTCAAAAATATATTATTGGGTACGTGTGTACAAGCAAGTCTGACGATGACTGAAAGTATATTAATATAAGCATTAAAGCTAGCATTTGTCTTGGCTTTCGGCTAATCACACTGTGCCACGAGCTGAATATATATAGTTTAACATTTAACTTCTAATCAGAATCTCTATCTCGTGATGTTGTTCAAGCTTTTTTGCCGACCTGCTAACTGATGCACACATGCGTGCCCATTTCAGTGATTCGTAGCTTCCACACGTCCGGTCAATGTGAAAAACATTCCTTCGAATTAATTATATATATAGCGGGTAAGTATTCCTTTCCCATCGTTGTTTCGATCTTTGAGGATTTTGTTAAAACTCGATTCTCTATACAATTATCTACAATTTTGTTACCTGTCCAAACAAAATTGTAAACTTCTAACCTTAAATTTATATAACAAAATCGAGTTTTAATAAAATCAGAGACCCAAACAATTAAAAGAGGAAAACATTCTATTCGTCCCATCGAAAATACAAGCCTGTCTTAATCAGTTCAAGAGCACTAGCTAGTTCAGACAATTCTTTCCTATGATTCACGTGCTAGCAGTTGCCTTTCAGCGGCTACGTACATAATATTGGTATCTCATAAGTAAAACAGTTACCAGAGATAATAAGGGAATGATAACTTCAGAAATTATAATTACCAAAGAACTAATGAGCATTAATTTAATTCATCGATTGATGTCTCAACCGAAACTATCAGCTGACAGACCAACGCCATAAACGTTGTAGAAAAAAAAAGTCCAAACAACCCATTTGAACCGACATTGACAACAATAAAGAAAGAAAGACCAGAAGCAAATATTGGCAGACTAATGTCTCTCATCTTTACACACTGATTATCCGTTCTGTAATCATATATGCTCATGTTATTTTTTTTTCGTATGTTATGTTTTTCTTGTTTGTTTAGTGGTCTAACTAGTGTGCCATGAAAAAAACATTGATTCAATGCACCACACATATAAAACTACTAACTAAAACCGCTCATAAAATGCAATGTCTGGTTTTATAGTTCAGGGTGCAAGATAAAGTCTCAAGGTATTTGAACTTTTTCCAAAATTGTACTCACAACTAATGTTCACATCGAACTAATAACAATATTCTCAACACTATGCAAAGAAAGGTTCTGAACATCGTGTAAACATCTAGGAAAACACTGTAATAGTTACTCCATATAGAACTGAAACATTATACAAACTCGATCTTGTGCCAATTTGGACCGTATAGGATTTACAGTTTAAAGTTTAGGATTCTGAATATCCTGTAAACCTCTAGTAAAATAATACTGTAATAGTTACTCCATATGTAGAACTGAAACATTATACAAACTCGGTCTTGGGCCGTATAAGTCCAAAGCACCTGGGCCCTGGCCCAAATTTCACTCTGCTCCTCGTCTCTCTTCTCTGCTCCCACTACATAAGCGCACAGCCGCCGCCGCCGCCGCCGCCGCCCGCCGCCTCTCTCAAGCTCGGCTAGCTGCCGCCGCCGTCCATGCCCCCGTCGCGATCCCAGTAAAAAGGAAGGAAAGGGGGGCGCCCTCCATAGCCATTTGGTTCTCGATGCTCCGGATCGCCTCTCGCACGGTGAGAGAAGAACGCTTCGGTTACTGGTTCCGAATATTTTCGTTTTCACTCCGTCTCCCGCTGCAAATCTGCCTCCTTTTCGCGCCCACTCGCTTGCTTGGCTCTAGGAACCAGAAAATGTTTCGTCTTTCCGTCCAGTTTGCATTTCATTAGTGCGTTTTTCTCGCCGTAGGGTTTGCTCCGTGATAGGAGATGCTACAGCGCCGCTGCGAAGGGCGGCCCCTCGATCGCCGGGGTAGGTGACATCATCGCCGTCGCCTCCGGAAAAGGCGGCGTCGGCAAGTCCACCACTGCAGGTTCTCTCTTCTTTATCCATCTCTTTCCAAATTTTCTAGTGCAGGAGCTTGTTGGGAAAGTGCAATGTGTTTGGGAATCCAGATTTGGAGTTCACATCGAAGTAAAGAATCAGTGTTGATTCAGATGCTACCCGTTAATTATCTTGAAGTAGAACAGTCCCAGATTTCCTCAGGGTAGATATCAAAGATTTAAGGGCATAGCTTCTGCCTTTTTACATTCCATAAATTTGATAATTTGCTATCGCTAAGAAGTAGCTTCGTTTTTTGCTATTTTATTCTTAGCTTGCATGTCGTTGACTTAAATGGTCTCAATATCACGAAGTGATATCATAATCAAAGGGGTCTTCTTGAGAGTGATAAATTATCAATTTTTTCTTTACATCCAAATTAGCGGCAATAAGGTTAATGATAGTCAGATTTCTTAATTTTGTAGTTCATGCTCACTAGGCATGTACCAAACTTGTACAGTTGTACTCATTAAATTGGACAGAACAAAGTTGGCTAACTTATGTCGTTCAGCAGAAGCAAATCGTTGTGTGACTTATTATATAAAAATTTCCTCCTATCCTTGCAAAAAAGTGAAAAACCTTATCCTTTTTATTTGGTTTCTTGCAGTAAACATTGCTGTAGCACTTGCCAAGGAGTTTCGGCTTAAGGTCGGTTTGTTAGATGCTGACATATATGGACCATCCATTCCGACAATGATGAATCTCCATGCAAAGCCTGAAGTAAGTGAAGGTATCTGCTGTATCACTAACACACGCGAGAAAGTACATGCAAATTTTCCTTCTTAAAAATTGGACGCCTACTCCTATGCAGTTCCAAGAATATAAAGGATAGGATACATCTTTATATTTATATGTATGTATGTGTGTGTGTGTGTGTGTGTGTGTGTGTGTAGGTGGAGGATGACTTCACCAATAAAAATATTATCTCTAAACAAGTACTCCTAGATATAGGCAAACCACCATGATAAGCTACCTAATTGTTTGAACCTTGTGTTAATCTCAGTGCAAATACCTTCACCTGGCATTTTGCTTGTGTTTGCTATGTCTCCATGACAGTAATTATCTCTCTTTTTTTCCAGATATGAAGATGATTCCAGTTGAGAACCATGGAGTGCGATGTATGTCCATTGGATTTCTTGTAGATAAAGATGCACCAATTGTTTGGAGAGGTCCTATGGTTTGTTTTTATGTGCTTCTATTAACTTCTCATTTGAAATGTTTATACTTTATAAATTTATGGGACATGTATTTTACATGTAAAATGTTTTTTCTCTGTTCCTTTTCCATCCTTTATATGTATAAGGCATCTGCAAAGATGCATCATCAGGATTCAGGAACATACATATTAACGTAAAAGTACAGTGTGTGTCATGAGCATGACTAATTTATGTCCATAATTTAAACTGGATTTTATGGATTTTTAGTCTCCACCCACTAACACAACACAGACACACAGAATAATACCCCTCTTTTCTGCATAGCTACAAGCACAGTCCATACGCTTGTTATTGCAAAATGGTTTCTTTCTGCAATTCTTGTTTCTTCGGGACAACAGTGTTTGGTAGGACTAGAAGGGGCTAGTAGATGTGGATGTGTTCTCTACCTTTTCATTCCACATGGTAACTGCTGCTCTATTGAAACTTCTCTATGTTCAATTGACTAGTTAAAAATTATTTGCTAGTTGCCACTGGAAATTTAAGTTCCATGGCAATAGCACATCATAAATTGATATTTTTATCTTGGGAGCATATCTTGTGAAATTGGTCTAGTGTTTAAAACAATGTAATTTCCAAAAAGTAATGCAGAAGTTCTAAACAAATTCTCAAAAAATACAAAACTCAGCTGTAGGTGGGACTACATTTTCTGTCCAAAATTTCATATACAGGTTCATTCCTGTTATCGAGATACAACACATTGTACATGCAAAAGAAGGCAGAAATGAACTGTTTGCATCACTACAGGTCTAATTTGTCCCTTTTTAATCTCAAAAACAGGATTGAGTTTGATTTTTAAGGAATATGCACAAATTTCAAATTTTAGGTCATTTGCACTAGATGTCCACCTTTTATCTCAGACATGCATTGATAATATGTCTACCTTGACAAACAATATTGTTTTATACTTCCACTTTGGTGAATTGTCTGACAAATTCTATGTTACTAATACTACAAATTTTCTTGGTATCAGGTAATGAGTGCTCTTGAGAAGATGACAAGGGGAGTAGCCTGGGGTGATCTTGACATTCTTGTCGTTGATATGCCCCCGGGCACTGGTGATGCTCAGCTATCAATGTCCCAAAGGCTTCGGTTATCTGGTATTTATAAATCTGCCTGTGAAGTTTGAAATGATGATTTGCTACGGTTTTTTAGTATTTGTTTTATATGTTGTTTCTGCAGGTGCCTTAATTGTTTCAACTCCTCAAGATATCGCTCTAATTGATGCTAGAAGAGGAGTGAATATGTTTCGTAAAGTTCAAGTCCCTGTACAGTCTATTTAACTTATATATTTCTTTGGATGCTATTTTACCAGATGCATATCCATTCTCGTCAGTCCAATGACATAAGACATCTTTCATTTTATGATTGGAAAATGTTAGCTTCTATTTGATGCCTGTATGGCTGTTCCATTCCCTAATTCTGTCCCTAGTCTTCCTGGCATGAATCAGTGATATATTTTGGCAGATTCTGGGGTTAGTAGAGAATATGAGCTGCTTCAAGTGCCCAAAATGTGGTGAAAAATCCTACATTTTTGGGGAAGATGGAGCCCAAAGAACTGCAGAAGACATGGATATGAAATTGCTTGGTGAGGTGAGAGAAATTCAGCAAAACCTTTTAGAATTGGCACAAAATTGTGATTTTCTTCAATTATGGTAACTGTCTTCACCTAGCTATTGTTGTCTGAGAAAAAGGACAATTTTTATGGCATCTTACTGTTCTTTTGAACTTTTGATATCTATATAGTTAATAATCATAGATTTGGAGTCTAGACTATATTTACGAACGGCCTTTTATAAAAATAAACTTTTTCTTATGAATGCTAAAGGCATCAGCTTGTCATGTTTTTGTTGTAAATATACTAGTTTATGCTGTTTAGAAACTGGGCCATTTTGAAATAGGTATTTTGGTACCATGTTGCACAGTTTGGTCGTATCCTTACTGCTGCTGATTGATGGTTGACTGATCAATATATTTAGGTTGATTCACTAAACAATATCACAACCTTCGACTGTACAGTCGTTAAACAGTGCATCGTGTGGTCATGTCCACTGCCATTTGTTTTTTAATTATTATAATTTTAAAAAATACAAGACAAACGATGCAGGTTTTTTATAGTCATGACAATGGAGTAGTTTTGTGAAATTTACGCATATATTCTTGAAGCATATCAAAGAATCAAACTGGACCCAACAACAATGCCCCGTCTGATATTTATTGTTGATTATATCTAGGGAAATTTTGTATCTTGGCCTTTGCTTTCAGCTCAATTCTATGCAAGAACTGCCTGGCTAGTGAGTCCTGTAGGTTTTATAGTGCCTTTTTTTTACTCAGTAGTTTTGCTCCTGCGTCTCCACCGGAGAAGTTACTTCTAGCTTCCATCTGACCATTTCTTTATTTTCGACTTGTTCAATAGATACCTCTTGAAATCGACATCAGAACAGGTTCAGACGAAGGTAATCCAATTGTGATATCATCACCAGGTTCTGCATCTGCACAGGCCTACGTGCATGTTGCTGAGAAGGTGACTCGGAGACTCAAGGAGCTAGCCGAGGAACGACTGATGGGCCCAGAAATCTTGCTTTGAGAATTCAGACCGCCCATGTAAACTCTCCGCCTTTAGTTTCTTTACACCAAGTAGCTGATGCCCTTCAGTCAAAATAAGCTCTCCTTCTAGAAAACTCCGGCTTATTTATAAGCCAGTTTATGTTTAATAGTTCAAATAAGCTTTTGTCAAAAAAGAATTCTGAGAAGTTTGTTGTTCTGTTCTAAACAGCTGTGTAATATGGTAAAAATATTGTGTTATCATGTTCTAACAGGTTTTTTTTGTTTGTGTAGTAATGTGAGAATAATGTATTAGCTTGACTGACTTGTTTTCTTTCGAGTTTAATTGATAATAACATTATTTTAATAAGAGTACAAAACATTGAATACTAAATTATGTTAGTTTGGAAGTGCCATTTCAAATTAGGAGAAGTTTGACTAGTTTGCTTGCCATCACAAAGTCATAAGATGTGTTTAATTGGTTCTTAGTTACGAAACATGAAACAACAACAGGGGAATGAACAATAGGAAACCCAAAGTCTAAAGAAGAACCTTAGCTTGGAGGCGGTGAGTGGTGTCGTCATGCGGTGAATATAATGAATTGACATGAGTATAATGTCATTTATATCCATATCATTTTCTATTTGCATAATAGATAAACTCGTGTAAAGAAAATAATAATAATACATATTATCATGAATAACTAGAGAGTGTTAATAGTCAGTGTTAGCGCAATCATTCTCCAAGATGGAGAAGAGAGAGAACACAAAAATGTGAAATAGGGAAGAAGATGGAGATAAATTTAGAATCACATTCACACCAGCAAAATAACGAATTGGTATTAAGTTTTGTAAAATTTTAGTGACGCCACTAAATTATATGATAAAAATATAAGTATATTAAATATTGAGCAATTTCAAAAAATTAAAACACAAAAAAACTTGCTAAAAGGTTACAAGAAGAATATTTACATCTTCACCGTATGTTCGCCTTAAGAAAACTCTATCAATATTTTCTCTTCTATGTCCTGTTTGACTTAACTCTAGATCTAAAAATTTTCAAAATTGGTCAAACCTATATCCATACAAATTTGGATTTAGAGATACGAATGAATTTAAGATATTTAGTTTAGTCATCTAGTTTTATTTTAGATTAAAAATAAAAATTTAGTCTACTCTATTTTATTACACAAAGTTCAGATACGATATATCGTAGCTGAATTTATGCAAACATGGCTTACATGATCTTGTCTCCTCGTGCACCTATCTAGAAATCGTTTAGATTCGATTTGAATTAAGCGGTTTAAGTAGGCTGGGCTATCTGGGCCGGTGGGCCGCTTACATGAGAAAAGCCCAAACCGCCAACGGCCCAGCGGAGTTTTCTTTCGACTACTCCTCCCTACTCGATCCCCTCGATTGCCGTCTCGCTTTCGCCGCCGCCTGCGACGACCAGCGGCGATCTCCGTCCCGCGGCGTCCCGCGTCCTGCTGCTTCAACCGCATCCTCGCCGGTGAGAACCAGACCGTACGGACATCCTCTCTCTCGGTTCTCTCTACCCACACCTTTTCTCTTTGCCTTGACCTTGGCTTCTCTTGTAGATCTGGAAGCTTTTCTCTTTGCCTTAACCTTGTTACTACTAGCGGTTTGCTTCCAGGAAATTTTTTTGGGGGGTTCATCTGTACCCCCACGCCCCGCGCCTTGGTCCGCCCCTGGGTTTGGGTGGAATCGGATGTAATTTTAGCGAAGGGGGTTTCGATGTTGCCTCTATAGGGCGTTGCTGTGCTTGGGCTGCAGGATTTAGGTATCTAGGGTGTCAGGGACCTTAATATGGACTAATCAGGTCTGACATAGGGTTCAATGTATGGAGATGCTTGCACCTTCTGATTGTTAATTTCTTATTTCTTGTACAATATATTTTCAACAACAATGAAATCAAGATCATGAGAAAGGGCTTTCAAATACAAATCCAACAACAGCACTTGAATGTCACTAAACCTATATATTGTTTGATCAACGAAGTTCATCTCCGCTAGATATCAAGGTCACTAGCCCATTTACACATTTAGAAGTGAAGTAGAGTAGCCACTCACTAAAACTGCTATGGAGGAGAGCGCATGCTTCCATACATACAGTGAAAAGAAAGTTGTAAGGTTTTGCCTGTGAAACATTAAATGTGTTCCTGATAAATTTAAATTTTGTATGTTTGATTAAATTTGATGACTTGTGGTTTCTGACTACAACATTCCTTTTGTTTTTGTGTGACCAGCAAATATGGATGGACCAGTAGAGAATTTTGCCACACATGATCTTGGTGAAATGCTTCAAAACCATTATAACGAAGAACAACCTAACCCTTACAGCGATGTTGCACATTCATACAATGAAGAACCAGTTAACCTGCACAATGTAGAAGTGGAGAATCCTTACATGCAACAAGTGGGTTTGTACAATGAAGATCCAGGGAATCAGTACAATGAGGAGCCATCAAACCCTTATCAGGAAGAGCTAGAGAATGCATACAATGGGGAAGTGAAGCAGCAACAGGATAGCTTGCAGGTAGAGTCTGATGATAAGAAATGGCCTGGTTGGCCAGGAGAGAGTGTTTTTCGTATTCTGGTCCCAGCTCAGAAGGTAGGTGCTATCATTGGACGCAAAGGGGAGTTTATCAAAAAGATGTGTGAGGAGTCTAAAGCTCGCATAAAAATACTTGATGGCCCTCCTGGTGTACCGGAAAGAGCAGTAAGTTATCTACGAAATAAAAAAATGATGATGTGTTCAACTGTTCATTCTCATTGATTCAAGAAGCACCACCATATTTCATAATTTCGTTACATCATGTTCATGCATGAAGTCATGCTTGGTTAATTCCTTACTGCAACACTAAATTCTTAAGTGTTTTCTGTTAACTCTACACCTGGATCAAACACTCAAGTGCACATGCAAAGACTTGTTTACATAGAGGGGTACATGCCCTTATATAGGACTTTACAAACTGATTAAACACAAACCGGCATACTCGAATATTATTTGTTTAGTCCTAACACAACTAGACTACAACTAAGCAGTAAGCACTAGTTCATTCTATAGCTATTCAGTGCATGCTAACTTGTACAGGCGTACAGCTAACTACTAGATGCTGCTAGTAAAATCCTATCTACAAATTTCTTTAGCTCATGCACAGCTTTACAGCAAAACAAAACTAGTCGTTAATTCTTCTGTCATGCATTCATTGCCTACATGCATAAAACAGATTAACATTTGACTCCTTTCACTAGCAAAGAAACACTCTAGAATAAGATATAAACAGACTACTAAGCAGTAAATTTTCCTTCTGCTTTTTACTGCTGACATGGCTTAGTAACCGACCTAAATTGGCAGCTCATTCTGTACGTGCATTTCTTGCCACCAGTTGAAGTCGAAATCAATTTGACTTCATCTTTCTCAAGAAAACAAATTAATTTGCAACATTTTCTTGATGGTTTCATTTTGAACTAATCAGCTAGAAACTTTGTATGTAAGTCTAGATTTGGGATGAGTTACTGAATTAACAATTCAATCATCATATTTCTTCTTGATATTTGGGGAGACAAAGCCTATAGGTTTTTGGCGTGTTCAATGGCTCAAAGCTAAAGTTGGGTTACAGTGCTGTTTGTTTGTTGTTTGTTGCAAACTTAAGGGCTCATTATAACAGGGGAAAATACTCATGTAGATTAAAAAAAGTTAGTAGAACGCTGAGTGTTGCCTTAAACTTGAAATACTTTACTGAAACTTACCTTATCAAACTTGGATGAATTGTAGGATGTGATTACTGATTAGGTGTCTGGTGAAACTATGTGTGTAACATAGCCATTCTTACTAGAATTACAGTACATACGGCTGTAATGTATACAACAGGTGTGCAAATACTTAGGACTTATTTAGTTTAGTAATGCCAGTGAGCAGTGTTCCAAAAATTGGAACTAGGCGCTGCCTAGGCGGACAAAAGGCGCTAGGCAGCGGGTTGCCGCCGTGATTTGGGGCTCGGCGGCAGGCTCAGCACCGTTGGCGCCTAAGTGGTCAACCATGACCAGATCCGCCACTGAGCTCGCCGCCCACCGCCCGTCCGCAGCTGCCCTCGCCACCCGCCGCCTGTCTTCCGCTGCACCCGCTGCCCATCCGCCGCGCCAGTCCGCCATACGTCGCGCCAGTCTTCCCCACCGCTCACTGCCAGATCTGCTTGGCTATTGCTCTATTGCACTGCCAGATGCCTGCTTGGCTAGTTGTATTTGTTTTCTTTGGCAAAAATAATAGTTGATTTTCTTAGTCAAAGTGACATACCCAGGACTAGAGAAGGCATGTCTACACTATACTGATACAACTATAATATGGATCAATACATTAATAGTTAATATATGGCACTATTCTTTATGTTGAAGTGCTGAAACTTTGCTAAAACATATGTTTTGATCGCCGTTTTTTATTAAACATGTACAGTCTTCCTATTCAAAACACTGCTGACTTGCTGACTTAATCTGGAACCTAGGCGTCGCCTAGGCGCTAGGTGCCAGTGCAACGCCCGACTAGCGCCTAGCGCCTTCTTGAACACTGCCAGTGAGAGATGAAAGTTTGGCTGTGTAATTTTCAGGCAGCACAGCTGTATTCAGGTTTCGGGTGTCCTTATTTGTACTTAATTACTTTTCCCCTTGCAGCGAGCAGTTAAAATGGTCTGTCATCTGTCAATTAACAACTGCGTAATCTACTATTGCACTATTGCACACTGATGGTTTTTTATAATGCTTTGGAGGAAGCTGACCTAATATCAAATTTATTCTTTGTTAAAAACTGTCCTATCTTTGATAAATTTTTACTTATATTATAGTCAATAAGAGTAAGTGTTGAAATAGTGTTGGATCTATCTTCAATCTATGAAACATAAATATTATCCTATTCCTAGCATGGGTTAAGTTCATACTCATGGATACACTAATACAACAAGGAGAAACTTATGTTCAAATAAATTGAACAATATCTACAATGATTATTTCCCTTTATGATTTACAAGATTATCTTGCAATATTAGTGCAAATCATGAAACCAGTATTACTAGTAAATAGTAATCATACAATCAAGCAAAGCTAACATGCATGATGACAAGGAAGTTCATTTTTCTTGGTCACAGAAAACATACTTCTGAAAAAGAAGCTAAAATTTTCCATGGAATTACTGGCGTCATATAGTTTTTATGGTTAACAATATCAGATGGTTTGTTAAACATCTGAGCTATATCGTGCTGTGCCATTAATTCATTGTACAGTGTGCTTTATTATTCCCAAGACATCAAGTTGGGAGTTTGTCCACTTTCTAAACTTTCACTTAATATCTAGGTTGTAAGCCAATGTAATATTACTTATTAGCCAGACAAGACAACGCTCAGAAAGTACAAAATGATGAAGTTCACACATATTAAGAATGGCTCTAAAACTAATAAGAATAGAAATGTGACCATCCATCAAAGTCCTAAATTGACTACCTTTGATAATGGTAACACAAATTAATGTTTGCAGGTTGTGACTGCAGTCTAAGGCCCCAAATCAAATCACCATTCCCAAATCGATGAACAGACATGGTTTTGAAAGTCGAGATTTCGTGCTTCTGTGCTGCAAATATGGTCTAGATCCTTTGAGTATTGGATGAAGATTCATTTCAAGATACACCACACATTATCTGGTAATTCTACGATCTGTTTGATTTTTGACCGAAAGGAAATGATAACACCTCCACACACCAAATTAAAAGAACAAAAAAAGTTCAACAGAGTGCGATGTTTCTAAATGAATGCCGTATATACTAGTATATTACATAATTTAAAATTGGGCTGGATGGTGAATTAGATACTAATTTATCTTTTTGGTCAACATATGAAAATGCATACATATTATTGGTATTCCTTCTGGAATTAGCTAAAGTTTTGTACTTAATCATTCTATTAAAATTATGAACATGCGAGCATATTAAGTTTTTAGTCACTTGAGAAAAATAACAAAATGGGCTTAATCTTTCTTCATTTAGCTTTAAGATAAGATAAATAATATAATTTGACCAGTGTAAAATAGTAAGGTAAACAATAGCCATGGGATGTTTAATTTGGTAAAGAAGCATAGCGACTAAAAAGAAATGATAACTCTCTTGGTTGTGCAGGGTCCTTGAACAGTGTTATAATTTCTGGTTGTGCTATTGGGCTTTTTTTATCTCTTGCATTTGTAGCTAACTGTGCATACTCCTTGAACACCATGTACAGTCGCTGATTGTGTTATTATACTGCTATTGGGTTTTCTTATTTCTTGTTTTTGTAGCCAAAATAGCATGGGATGATCTGTTGCTGCATGCTGACCGCTAATTTTACTTCTATAATATCAATTAAGTTAAAATGAGCTGATGTGAGAGATTAATCGTAATATTCAAGAAGTTTTCTTTCCTTCAGTGGAAAGGGGAGATACACACCCTTCATTAGGTCCATACTTAGTGTACGGAAACAAATTATGATTGTAAAGTTTATATGTGGAGAGATACTTTGCCTAAATATGTGCAGAGAACAATTTTGCCTATTAGAAACTGTGAAGTAACCTGGAAGAACCTAGTTATGGTACTTTCCACATTTCATTGCATATGTTGAAGGAAGCAAATATTTCAGCATATCATCTTTCGTATGTTCTGGCATTCTTGAGTTTATCTTGGTCTGGTGATTTGATTATGCAGTATATGCAATATTTAATTGTGATTTTGTAATTTTTTTACATTAATTTGGTGAACAACATTGTCTTTCTCATTTTAAGGTAATGATTTCAGCAAAGGATGAGCCAGATGCACCTATATCTCCTGCTATGGACGGTTTACTTAGAGTACATAAACGGATAGCTGATGGTTCAGATGGGGAATCTGGTCAACCTGAACGAAATGTTGGTAATATAGGATCAACACGACTGCTAGTACCAGCTTCCCAAGCTGGCAGCCTTATTGGGAAGCAGGGAACAACCATTAAATCCATACAAGATTCTTCGAAGTCGATTGTCCGTATAATTGGTAATGCTTTTCCGTATATTTCAATGTGTACTAGATTTCTTTCTTTTTCTGATATATCATAAGATACACGCATGAGATCATTCCACATATGCTGTGTTTCTTCCTACTTTCCTACATAGAGGACACGAGAGAGAACCTATTTTTTTCATTATCAAGAGAAAAACAATGATGCATCTTTTAATGTCAGTTACTCAGTTCTAGTTGATCCACCTAATTACGAATACCTCATCTGCTTTAGTGCTTCAATATGAATATTAGATGTCCATACTCCATAGCTTGATGCCATGCAGAAGCTGGTTTATCAAGAAGAAATCATTATGGAGATTATGTTCTGAGCTCATTGCTTTGTTGGTACCTGTATATACTGGCCTTTCTTAGATGCTTTTCCATGAAATATGGAAAACAATATTAATTTTTTCCTTTTAAATATTGTGTTAATTTTTTTAAAAAAAACAAGCTTCCGTTTCTGTTACTTGATAGGATTTTTCACCTTTGTTTTTCTGATAGATTCAGCTGAAATATAATTTATAATGCATACAGAATTCTAAACTCTATACCATTATGATTTGTTCGATTTGCCGATTATAAGATTATTACAACATTTAGCTGTATCATTTGTTTGATGGGTTTTGGTTTATCATCTGTACTGGTATACTGTTATACTATCTGCCTATCTGGCAACTCCTACTAATCGATATGAATACTTCACTTGCATATGTGGTAAATATGCAAAAGATGTTCTGTATTGTTATCAATCATTATCTTACAATATATAGAAATGATTGTTTTACTGTTAAAATTTTCTATTCAGAGAACTTGCCTCATGTTGCGCTAAATGACGATAGAGTTGTGGAGATACAAGGTGAGCCATTTGGTGTCCACAAAGCAGTGGAATTGATAGCAAGTCACTTAAGAAAATTTCTTGTTGACCGCAGTGTTCTCCCACTTTTTGAAATGCAAGTAAGATTGTGCTCAGGCATCCTGTACTTCTGTAAATAATGAGTTTATTTCTTGTATCGTTTAGTCACTACTCACTAAATTTCTCTCTACAGATGAAAATGCACAGTGTGCAGAGGGAGCAAGCAATGCCGACCCCACATCATTGGGGCCCTCCTCAATCTTGGACCCCTCCTCAATCTTGGGCCCCTCCTCCAAGCCACCTCCCTCCTGGTGGTCCAGGTTATGCTGGAAATCCACAGTTCATGCCTCCAAGGCCGCAAGACAATTACTATCCTCCCCCTGATGTCCCCCCTATGGACAAGCAACCACACTATGGTATTTCTGCATATGGGCGTGAAGCACCTACTGGTGTTTCTGCTTCAGGGAATCAACCACCATCACAAGCGGCTTCTCAGGTTAGTTTTTGCACTTCACCTAAGCATGATGATACTTCTATTTTTTTGAAATGCTAATATGCATTCTTCAAAAGGTGACACACAGCTTGCAAATTCCTCTCTCCTATGCTGACGCTGTGATTGGGGCAGCTGGTGCTAGTATCAGCTATATCCGTAGGCACAGTGGTGCAACAGTAACTATTCAGGAAAGCAGAGGTGCACCTGGAGAGATGACAGTTGAGATAATTGGCAGTGCATCCCAAGTTCAAACTGCCCAGCAATTGATCCAGGTATCCTTTCTGTCTTATCTGCTATTCTGCTGCGTACTTGCATTAGTATTTTCCATTGTTATGCATGTTCGATTCCATAGTTTTTTCTTTTTTATTTCTGCAAATTCCAATATCTAAATACAGCTCATACTATAACTGCTATAACTTTGATTTTGGATTTTTTATCGCGCCTTTAGTCTTTAGATGAGTGGTGGTTTGCTCCTGTTTCGGAGAATAAGAAGCATGAGACGGAAAAGTGTCAAAAACATATTAGTCATATTGGATGTAATATTTTCTTCCTTTTTGTGCTGAAACCTATAATTCTCCACCAATAGTGTATTCGATATGTCTCAGACACCAGAAAGTCAGTTTGGAGATGCATTGGTGCATCATAAGCAACACTGCAACAGCTAAACTACACAACCTCTTCTGGGCATTCCTCCTTGGTTTGAAAACAAAGGGAATTAAGCAGTATATAGTAGTTGTGGGAAGGAGTTGAATTTTTTAGTAACAAAGGGAATTAAAGCATTAGCATTGTAAGAACTAAGAAGCAACTTGATTGAAGCAATCACGAAATAGAGGAACTTGAACATGTGTCACATCTTGCTATGACAATTGGCCACTGTGCTTTTCATCCTTCTATTTCTCTTAGCTAATAGCATATGTTGGTTGCAGAATTTCATGGCAGAAGCTGCTCCTGGCCCTCCGCCAGCTTCTAACCCTCCGGCTCCACCAGTTGATATGAGCTACGGTTCATACCCGCCACCATACGGCGCACCCTATGGATCAGGTGCGGGTGCAGGGTCTGCACCACACAGTGGAGGCAGCTACGGTAGCTCCACCTACCCAAACTATGGATACTAGTAGCAGCAAACTAAGGTTTAGCTGTTTGTGTTGATGAATATAATTTTGCTGCAGAATAATGGCAATCCTGGGCTCCTGGCTGTGGATAAATTTCTGTTACGACTATTTCAAGTTTTGAATTCTAGTCGGTTTCTTGTTTCATGTGTGTATGCCCGAGCAGTGATTTCTGTAATCTGAAGTATGTTTATTTCCGTGGTACCATGTGGTCTGGCTGAGCTACAATCGTTCCATAGTTTCTGTCCTGGTCGGAAACAAGTCATTGATCATATTAATTGGGATTTCGGTTTGGATTGCTCTCTCATTCATCAGTGTCAACCCTACTCATTGTCCCAATGGATTGCATTTCGGCAGGATTACTTTTAGCAAAATTAAGCCATGGTATTTTAGCAAAGTTACTTTTTATTTCAATCGTCTAAACTGTACTTTAACTTTTCTATTTTCTGCGAGGAAGTCGTCGTCGTCAACTCGTCATGATATTTTTTTAGACAAAAGGCTACTGCCCTGCTTATATTGAAAGCATTCAAAGGTTTGCTAGGGTAACCAGCTTTACATTAAGAACAAGTATGTGGACAACCATCATCTACCAACATATAGGCAACACTTTGCGCACAAACACCTATACTTAACAAAACAAGTTTTAAACAGCCTGCCAAGTACGTCCTAGACCTTCAGAGCAACATCACAGCACATATATCCACTTGACATCAGTATCAAACAAAAAGCTCCAGCTACTACAAAAGATACTAAATCATCACTACGACCAACCACCTTCATACTTACTTGACATCAGTATCAAACGCTCCAGCTACTACAAAAGATACTAAATCATCACTACGACCAACCACCTCCATGCTTACTCCGTCAGCCCTCCACAATGTTTCTTTCCCTTTCTACCTGTGTTATCATCTGGAAATTGACAAGGAGCAAGTCCAACAATTTCGACACTTTTCCTCTTGAGCAGATTGGCACCAACATGGTCCACTAGGAGAAAGAAGATATCATTTTAAACAGAAGACAGCAAGCATTAGAAAGAATCGAATTCTAAAAAATAAATTCGTTTCAAGATAGCCAAATTGACCAAAAGCCAGCTGCTAACACCCCCATCAAAAGTGATTTATGTCTCCCCCTCATTCTATCCAGCAAATCAACCAAGGATTCTCTGTTATTTGGAGTCCAGTCCCATTCAAGAACATCTCTCACAAAGCACCATAAAAAATTCGATAAGGGGCATTGAAAAATACAATGGTCAACCAATTCCAACTGACACATAGGTTGCAG
>KE373157.1:631941-663573 GCA_000418225.1 Zizania latifolia | reverse complement strand
CTCCGCGCCGCCGGCATCAACCTCGTCGGTGCGCTGCTCCCGCGGTGTCTCGCGCTCTCGCGGCTCACCCTGCGAATGGAAAGGTGAGGGGGTACCGCCCAAACCTGGTGACGAACGAATCCCATCCAAAATGATGCGATTTTGACGCGAATCTGGTCACGCCCCGTGAGATTGATATCTAGATCTTTGATCGGTGGCTGGTCTGGACAGGGTGGCCCGCATAATTCTTGGTCAGGGCGATTAAATCCTGATTAAATGACAGAACACAATAACAAGTACCTTGATAATGTGGGATTTCTAGATGGCTTTTTCATGTACCTGATGGCCGATCTGTCAGTGCTGCTAGAAGGTTTATGCTTCACCTCTAATCAGTATGACAACAGAGTGCCATTTTATGGGTATTTGTGGTGGATTTGCAGTAATATGGTAATCTATCAAATATGTGGGCATCATGAAATTACTTTATGTGAATTACTAGTGGTTGGATGTGGAAATTGGATCAAAGGGGAGGGCGTTATGGAACTATTGGGAAAATGCTGTTGATTTGTTGCTTTCTATCTTTGAACGAGAAAAAACCCATGCTTTTCATTGAGGGCATCATCAGATCTTCATATCTGGATATTTAATTTGAGGACTGAGGAGTGTTTGTCTGGATGTCACTTGTCAGTGTGACAACGTGAATTATATGTTGGAAGATATGCATTAGATATGGTAGGGCTAATTTCTATCTTTTTCAGACAATCTTTTGATATTGTTGCAAGGGTGTTATGTACAACATCTTTCATCAGTAATTGATTAGAGTGATGTAGGAAATGCACATATAACAGTTAGCTACTATTTGATGATGCACAGTGTAGAATTAGAGTCAGAATAAAATCTGCTACTTTGAGCTGTAGAAACAGTCCTGTTCTATTGGTTTGAGATCGTGGCATACCTCCAATTATGTATTAAAACCTATAAAGCAATAGAAGTTTGTTCTGGCTGTACCTACTAAGTCCAGTTATTTTGTGTTAACTGTTGTTGCTGGATTGGTGTGTATGGAAAGAACATACATCTATTATCAGTTCTTAAAAAGTGATTATTTTCATTTGTTTCAGCTCCTCTTTGCCGTGATTGATGAAGCTTCATTTCCATGATGATTTGTACTCATTCTGACTGATTCTGTAGTTGTGGGGCAAAATATTCTGTATGCATGAGCAATTGGAGAGGTGCACAACTGCACATCAGCTATGATTTTGCTTGCTAAAAGAAAAAAAAGTATAGTTGAATACAGTGATAAATATCTATAAATTGCCTGTATAATATCATAGATGAAAAGAAGGAAAGTTCCATTGTTTCTTAATTATGTACACCTGTTTTTGTTTCCAAGTGTACCATAATTGCTTTTTTACCTCACATGTCTTATCTTTTTCATCTGTTAACCTTTAAGGATCCTTTTTCTTTTAAATACATAAAATAGCTAATGGCCACCAACCAATAGGTCTATTATCATTCAAGTTACCTCTAACATTTCTGTCTTAGATGCATTCATGTCATATGGGCTTCAAACAAGCTAACAAAAGTAGAACCAGCATCACACCTTTTGTACTTACTATGCCCTTTTTGTTTTGCCATCAGTATATACATTTGGCGAAGCCTATCAACAAAAGCTAACTTATCCACTTAATTTGATCTGAAAGAGCACAAATAAATACCTTACCTTGTTTTGGATCTGGTTGTGATGGTAATTCATATGGCTTTACTTGTGCGGTATTTGTTTCTTACACTGAGACGATGATATACTTACTAAAGGTATCTTGGTAGTTCATGTAGCTTTAGTCCTGTGGTTTCTGTTTATTGCACCGAGAAGATGTTATGCTTATTACATGTATCTTGTTCTTTTATGCTTCATGCAGTGATGTTGAGGCCACTATGCTGGCTTGTCTTGCATTTTCCTGCCCAAGTTTAGAAACTCTTGAGATCGTCATGTCTGACAATGCAGTCAACAGGGTGACCGGGTATGTTTAAAAAACTATTAGTTAATGCATGATGAGATGTGCTGTTTTCTTGTACTCATTTTCCTTTTCTGTATCATGGTTTTAGTTTTCATTATTGCATATAGAGTGCGCTTGCTCGGTTATAATTTGAATAGCTAGTTTTGATATGCGTTTGTTTGCAAGTGTTACCTTCTCATCTAAAAATTGACATGTAAAAGCAAGTTTCTAGACAATCGGGTACTGCCAAGCTGAGGGTTGTTCTTATTTACAACTCTACTTAAAAATGTGATTTAGTCAGTTCTTTTCTTTGCTGCAAAATTTTATCCACTCCTTAGTCATGTTATCTTGTACTCTTGTTTTCTTATGCTTGCATAAAACGGTTCTTTTCTTGGCTCATCTCATCTTGAACATTTAATATTTATTGATTAGTTTTAAAATATCTGCAACAACATTAGTCTCTCACTTCCACCACCTATATCAAGAATAAAGTGGTTTCCGTTGTCAACAGGGATGAGCTAAGTCGGTTTGTTTCGGAAAAGCATTCTCTCTCAGTTCTCAAAATCGGTGGTTGCTCTAACCTTGGTTTTCTTAATCTAAGCTCTTCAAGCCTGTCAATTCTTTGGCTGTCAGATCTTTGTTCCCTTTCAAAATCGGTAAATTTTTGTTGTAGCACTATTAACAATTTTATTAGCTTTTTTTGCCTGAATTCATTTTGTTCTGTAAATTTCTTATAGGCCCTAAACTGTCCTAATATGAGCGAGATCTCGCTGTGCTTCACACTGGAAAATAATGATTGTACCGATCCTGTTACATTGATGGATGGCCTGGGTCATACATGCCCTAACTTAAAAAATATGCACATATCATCAGCTCAATTATCCAATGAAGCTGTGTTTGCTCTAGAGAGTGCTAACCTGAGGTATCTTTCTATCTCACCATGCTTTTGATGTAGTCTTGTTAAATCTGAGCTATAACACAATAATTATCATCACAATTCTAATCCTGTAGTATTCAAACCCTTTAATTTCAATCTTGTTATTACTTCATCAGGGGCTTGTGCATGCTATCATTGATTCTAGGTTCAAAAATAACAGATGCAGCTGTTGCATCTATAATTCGATCTTGTGCAAGCTTGGAATTGCTTGATTTAAGTGGGTAAGCTCTACTTATGTTCTTGCATGCAAAAAATAATTAAACTATGGGGTCATTATAAAGTTGCCAATTTGTTTCTCATGAGAAGTTATTTTTCTCAAATTAGCTGATGTAATGACTATATTCCAGATCTAGCATCAGTGATAATGGTGTTGGGATGATCTGCAAAGCATTCCCTCATACTTTATCAAGGCTACTCCTTGCTCTTTGCCCTAATGTGACCACATGTGAGACTAAGATTTCTTATTCATGCTCCATTAACATATATCTGTTTGTTACCATTTATGTGACTGCAAAAATCTTTTCATTAATGTATGTTCATAGGTGGGATCCAGTTTGCAACAACACAATTGCCACTTCTTCAGCTCATGGATTGTGGAATGACCTTATGTGCTAGTTTGCAGCATGAAAAACAGGGGCCATATTTTGGTGAAATTAATGGTGGCATTAGATTCTGTCCGAAATTACCCACCTCAAAAAAACAGCCTGTTTACCAAAAGCTTATCATTAAGCATGGTAATCTGAAGAAGCTAAGTCTATGGGGCTGTTCAGCAATAGATGTAAGAGTTAGAAACTGACAGGCATTGGTTCATAGAAAGCACTTATTCATATGATTTTATTACTAATTTTACATATTGCAGGCTTTGTATCTAAACTGTCAAGAGCTGAATGATCTCAATCTCAACTCTTGTACAAATCTACATCCAGGTCTTATGTTCTTTCCCTTTTTCTTCAGGCTATCAAGTATGCTGATAGTACTTATCATCATTAACAATCGAAAATGCTTGCCACAGAACGGTTGCTTCTTCAATGCCCTAATTTAAAGAATGTTCATGCATCTGGGTGTCATGACATGTTGATTGGAGCAATCAGAAATCAGGTACAGTTTATCAACCCATTTCTCATGCCCATGTGAATTTTCCTTTTAGATAAGCTTCCTTTCACAACTGGTTAGTTATGAGCTAGTGAGAAGATTCAAGGTCAATGGATTAGCAATTTTCACGCCCATTTTTGAATGGATGAAAAACTTGGGGTGATTTTTGATGTTTTACAATCCTATAAGAAAAATTCCCATTGGACTCCATGAATTCCTTTCAAATTTCTATTCCATAGGGATTTGGGAGGAAAACTTCCATGAGGTCATACCTCTTGTTTTCATTTCTATTCCAATCCTATGTTGTACCTTTGTTGCAGCCAACACCTTTTGAAGTCTCCTGTATTTTTGTTCCTGCACAATCTGGGAGACTGTGACTTGATTCCTGCATTTATCTATCGCTATATTTTGAGTTTCTTCTGTTCAAACAGACCTTAAGTTGCCAAGCAGCAAACCATTCACTATGAGCGACAAAAAATTGGATTTCTTGTAGAATAGTTGCATACTGTCCAAGGCATTCTTCAGCAGCATGTTTCACATATCAGACTGCATAATTAGATTGGTCCAGAAAAATTGAACTCACCTAAAGTTTGCTATTTGAAGTTTTGTTTGTAATCTAGTTAGAAGATTGGTTCTTGTATCCAATCTGGTGGAAAAACATCTAATTTGTCTTTTGGTTTTTGGTTCATTTTACCCTCCAGAAAGTGATAGACCAAAAGACAACCTAACGAAGAAAAGTGTATCTATTGGAGTCTAGCAAGGAGTAAGCAGCACCAGGCTGAAGGTATACCAGACCATAGCCTATCTATAACTTAGATTTAGAAACCATACGACTGGATGTGGTGCGTGTAACATTGTGATGGCTGATGCCCATGAAGCATGTGACCTATGTGTAACTGAAGTTTTTTTACATTGCAAATCGTCCTGTCCTCCCTTAGAAAGGTATACAGTGTGCTTCTACAAGAAAGCCTTTGTAGCAGACTTAGTGGACTTAAGTGACTTGGTCCAATGCTCTCCAACTCTGGGTCTTCAGGTTTCAGGCCCAATTAACTTAGAACACAGGCAAGCAATTGAACTCCACCTGTATAATTGACCCTATCTACATTCATTACTTCATCAGTCTTCCAGCAGCTGTGTTATAGGGTTGGTGCTTGATCTACTGTGCATGATGCCATCTACTTTACGTGAATTGTCATCATCCCAGGAACTAGTGGAATCCATTTTGATGTGTGGACGTAGGCATCGTGAAGTTCTTCCACACCATCCATATGTTGCCATGACTGCTGTTTTGTTTGGCGATTTTGGCTTTTCATGTACTTTGGTGCTTTGCTGTCCATTGTTCCTTGCAAATTTAGAATCGAGTAGCAGCAGGCAGAGAAGGTACAATGAAATTACCCATGTACGATGCTGCTACCAACACTAATTTTTGAGATAGCAGTTACAGTTGCAGTTGAATGCTTTGCTGCTTATTTAAAACAAACATGAACCAGATTAGCTGATACCTGATAATCCAAATGCACATTCCTAAACTAAGGGTTCAGGGCTCTTAATTTTTTGTACTAACCAAATGAACTGTACAGTTGAGAAGCCTGGTAACTTGTTTTTCAATAGTCCGCCATCTGTTCTTTTTTTTCCCCAAAAAATTGAAGAGCATTGCCCTTTTGTCTTCCATTTTCCAATGCATTGCCAAATTTTTTGCCAGGTTCTGAATGAGTTCGCTGCAGCTGAATCACATCTTCCATGCAAGCGGCTAGCTGATGCCTCAAAAAGGGTTCAACTCCCGCAGTTCTCACAGCAAGAGGTAAACCTTATCCTCTAGAGCTATGTTATCCACTAACGATTTAACAGATTGGCGAACTCTATTTCTGTCAGCCATCGGAGGACCAAAAAGGGGTCGGATTAAGGCGAACCCAATGCACCTTGCATCTTGATTGACAATAACTTAAAGCAGACATATAGACCTGAGCATTGTTATTGTACACATCCTAATTTGTTACGCGTGCAGTAATGTCTGCAAACCCATCATATCTATATAATGAGCTTGTTGTATAAGTTGCTACTTGCACCTGTATCCGTTGCAACTCTGTTACCTGGCCTGTGAGACTTTGTAAAACAAACAGTAATATGTAGCTGTGACGATTTATTCTATTTGGGACAATAAAGAGCCTGGATCCTTTGAACTGTTATACCCAAGCATGCTTAGCTGCATCGCTTAGCATATATGTTTTCTTCCGCTTCTGTTTTTGACTTTTTCTTGCGTCGATTCTGCAATTATTACTTGGTACAAATCAATTATATTGTTTTTTATCCTCAAAATGTACCGCTCTCTTGCAATTGTCTCTTTACTGAACCGCGGTGCATCGGTAAACAATTCAGATATCTTTTTCTTTCTTGATACCAATATATTTAAGAGTTCATCTCAAATTCTCAATAGATGGTGAATGCTTGAAGGGTATGGAAGATTGTCACACTCTCCTTTGGGACCTCGATTAAGAATAATGATCTGATGGTTCATGTGAGTGTGAATCCACATGTCAGTAAGATGTAGCTGTCTGAATCTCCAGTTGATGCAAAGGCTGAAGTTTGTCCTCTTAAAATAACATGTTTGCTAGACGGTTGGTACTACTGTACTATCTTATCCTTCTGGTTTCTGCCTGTATTCTGAACATTTCAAACTTTTAATACATGTTTGGCTCGATCATATTCCTTGTTTACAGAAATGTCTCCTTCAGAGGAAGAAAATCCAGAAGATTAGCATCCCTGATACCATACTAACCCGTACCCTACTACCCTAGAACTTGTGAATAGAAATAATGCAAGCTTCTTCATTCTTGATTTTTTTTCTTGCTCTGCTTGGAGCATTCGAAAACACCCGGATTCCTTGGAACGTGTCGTCATCACAAGGGGACATAAGATCACCAAAAGGAAATATGTTCTGCATAGTTTAAGATAGCTTTACCATACAACCTCCTTTTGGATACAATATTAACATATGATATTATGATAATAGCATGTAAGGAGCAGCCTAAAGTTCCTGAAAATAATGGCCAGTGCTTTCCAACATCCTGTTTTTGCCAGGGATTTACACTTTTACCCTAAATAAATCAGCGAACTTTGTATTTTTACCTCATATATATGGATGACATGTGATTCCTATGTCCAATTACCATACCGTAGAGAAGACGGGGTAAAAATACGAAGTCCAGTCAACTTTAGGGCAAAAGAGCAATTGATCCTTTTTTGCCAACCTTCTTATTGCTTCTGTAGCAATGTATTGCACACCATGGCAAAGAATACAGGTAGACAAGAAAGAAAAGAAAAGAAAATCTGAACTCTTACCAATATATTATGATGCATCATTATCACTGAAACTTATATTAAAACATGACACCCATCTCTATGCACATGGCATGTCTCCTCCTTTAGCTGGCTTGGAAATATTAAACATGAGACTTTGACATTGTCTCCTCTGTGTGTGCTACTGCATCACACAAGTATGTATCTCATCATTGAACCCAGAGACCAGCTTAGCAGCTAGCTCAACAAATCAAACAATGCTGCTAGGCAATTATTAGTTGAGCACTGCTGCTGTTAGACAAGCTGCAGGATCCCTGCAGAAGAACAGGTATCACCAACCGCATTTCCCGCGAAGAAGAGAAATCAATGGAAAAAGATACGAGGAAAAGGGTGACATCTTCGTTACGTATATATACTCCGTACACCAAGATGGAACTGATGCAGAACATGTAGATAAACTGAGATGACAGGCTTGACTGAAGCATAGCAAATTAATTACTTGATACTATGATACAGAGAGGAGCAAAGCGAAGCCATATCGCTGCAAATTAATTCTGGACGCGTCAGCTCCTGCTCTTGGATTTCTCCATTGCCCTTGGTGCTGCTGGAATCAATCAATCAATCAAAACAGCAACGGAATCAGCAACTGAATCATGTAGTTCAAGCAAAACATGACGTGAAAGTTGTGAAACTGACCGAGGCCGATGGCTTCTGAACCTCTCATCATCCTGAGGCGCTTGCACGACTCGACGAACATCCTGCCAGTTTCAGGACAAGCAAAACGAAAAGAACAGGTTATCATCTACGTGTGGAATGCCACCATATCTGTGTTAGGTATCGCTAATTAACTAGTGTCCTGCATGCACGCGACGGCGAGGCTTACTCCCAGGGGACGTCGCCGACGAGCATCCAGTCGCCGTCCTTGTCCTCGTACGTCGCCACGTACTCCGACCCGTCGAGCAGATCCCCGAGCTTGCTCTCGTTCGTGCCATTCATCCCCTGCTGGGCGCCACACTTGCCTGAACAATCCAATCCAACATTAACATCGTAATAAAATTTGCAGCTAGCACAGCATGGTAAGATCAAGCTCAGACTCGGATTCATATTTTTGCTAATGCAGATTTATAAATTAAAGCCAAATTAAAACAGGAAGTACAGATTGGGTTTCTTTGCAATGCACCTAGCTGCAATTATGAAGTAGACAGCGACTATTGCTAAAGTATAGAAAAACTAGCAGAAGCCTATCCAGAGCAAGACCAACCCAATCATACGTTATGGTATACAGCCAAACAGGTATGTATACGACGTACATGCCCATGCTGTATTGCTGTATGATTATGGTAGAGTGAGACATGCCAGCCAGGACTGACATCGTAGAAGCAACCACCGTACATGACAAGTCGTACACAAGTACACATATAATATGATATACACAATTTCTAAAAAAAGAGAGAAAATTTACGTTATATTTTAGTGAAAGGAATCCTAACTTTCGATCTCTTTTTATTCAAGTTAAAAATGATTTCTACTCTCATGTTAATTAGTGGTGTTAGTAAATGATAAAATCATCCTAAAAATAAGTGATGTAGAGAAATAAAATTATAAATTTATATAACAGGCATGCTCAAAAGGGGGGAAGGGTGTGCCAGCAGCGCGAAGCAGAGAATGAAAATTTGCTAACAACAATTATATACAAAATATTAATTTATTCTTCAAAATACAAAATCGATTAATAATACTATAAGTAGAATGCACGATAAACACCCTAAAAAACGAACAAAAAACAGAGATACGAATGTACACGTATGTGTAAAAAGTATACCGATGGTGAAGGAGCTGAACAACTTCTGGTGGAGCGCCATGGAGAGCTGCTGGTAGCTCTCGTACATGGCGAGGTCCACCTTGCGCAGGTACGGCGCCCCGTCCATGCTCACCTTCACCAGCTTCGCCGCCGAGGCGCCGGGCGGCTTGTCGCCGTCGACGCCCTTGCCTTTCTCGGCCTGCACGGCGAGCACGTTCTTCCTGAACGATCGGACCGGCGGCCAGCCCACCACCTGCGCCCTGAATCCATCAAAGCAAAATTAAGATGGTGTTCAGACTTCAGACTTAAAGAGAGCATTATTGTTGGTCTCTAACTAATCAAATGCAATGGACATTTTGCACTATTATTCCTCTGAATCGAAAACAAGCCGTGCTAAAGCTAAGATCCAGCGATCAATGGTGACGACGAGCAGAGTGGACATGCAGAGCCATGTTTCAGCTGGGAAAACTGAGAGAAAAAGGCGCCTTTTTTATCGTCGGCTTGGCACCAGCTGCACGCATGCGTGCCCCACTGCTGTTGTTCTGTTCGTCTCACTGTATCAATCGCTGCCTCTATCGCCAGCGTATCCAGATTGGGATCCTAATGTTCTCTCCCCCCCAAAAAAATACAGATCCAAAACAAGCTCTGATCCTTCCTGCCACTTGAAAAAAAAAATTCTCTGACTTCATTTCATCTCAACTTAAATGTGAAATAACTCCTTCCAAGGGTCTGCCTGCCTGATAATGCCTGTTCTTGCTAGGAGCATAGTTTTCACTTTTCATCTACCAGGATTAAAAAAAACTTGCTGACTGCCTAACTGGAGTAAAAACTTGAACTTTTTGTAGGACGACGTACCAGATATACTTTGATTCTTTCCATTCAGTTCTAGTATGGCCTTTACCATTCTAGAAGATTCGAGAAGGCATATGTTCCTGAAGGATTAAAAAGCTCACCCTATCGTTCGAGAAGATTCAGGCCTTGAGACTTAAGAGAACACCAAACAAGTGCATGGAAAATTAATGAAAGATTAACGAGGACGCGTGCATGACCAACGTACTTGGGCGCGCGCGGCTTCTCGGGGTCGGACTGCGCGATGACCACGCTGCTCTGGCTCGGCAACCTCTTCATCTTCCCGTCGGCGGCCGGCGACAGCTGTAGCGGCTCCGTGGCGGCGGTGGCCTCTTCCTCCTCCAGGTCACCCTCGTCCTCCTCCGCGGCGGCCGACGCCGGCTGTACCTGTAGCTTCAGCTTGAGGTCGATGGTCTCGGCGAAGCCCCTCTTGCCGGAGCTCCTCGCTGCCTCAGCGGCGGCGTCGTTGCAGCCGCCGCCCCCGGGAAGGCCGAGACGGAGCTCAGTCTCCTCGAATCCGAGGTCCGCCATTGATCCGCCCCCTTTGATCTTCTCCATTGCAGCAGGCTCAGCTAGCTAGCTCTTGATCGATTCTTGCGGTCTTGCCTAGTGGGTGCTACTTTGCTTTTGCTTGTTGTTGCTCTTGCTCTCTTCGCGGGATTGGTTCGGAGGGATGGGGCAAGAAATGATAATGGCAGGTGAATATATACTGCTGAAGGGTTCATTTTCAAGGAATTCTAGAGGATTTAGGCCCCGCTTTTTTATTTATAAGTCGGTTTAAGTTTAATAGCTTAAATAAGTTGTTATTAAAAAGCTTAAAAATCTTATAGTACTATTCTAAATGACTTTTAAAATCTGATATACGGTAAAAATAATGTGATAGCAGTACGTACCTTATAAAATATGCTATTACAAACTCGATATATCTTACGTATATAATCCATAAAATGGAATAGCTCTATAATCCATGCATTAGTTCTAATCGGTGGCTCGTACTACGTACAGCTCTTGATTTTTCTATATAGAAGACCCATACATACGTACGTACGTACGTGGTGTGCTCTCTTAACTTAGCATATTATTAAAAAGAGATCAAGGCATGTGGTAAATCATTTAGTCTCACTAAATTCTTATTAAAAGTAAAAGTAGGCTCACATGTAGTTAATATTTGTAAGCGTCAGAATTTGAATCCTATATAGATGCTTGCATACACCACTTTACCACCACATACCGCTCGTATAGTCGTATGTCTCCCTGTAATTTATAAGGTTCTTGATTTTGAGTTAACTAGCTTGCCAATCCATCGAGACTAAGGATGGCGACGGGGACCCGATAACCGATATCCGATGATGAATTTATCTATTAGAGGATGGGTCTGATATTTTTTCCCTGCGGGGATGGTTCACGGGCAAAAACCATTCCCCATCAGGGCTGGCGGGGCCAAGGCTAAGAAAGGTTCCCCCATCCCTATTACCTATCAGGGAGCCTGATAATAGAGGCTGACATGTGGGCCCTTACCATATATATATACCTGTAAAATGAGAAACCTTAATACCTAAATCCTCTCAGCTCCCAGCCCCTAGCTCCCAGCCGGTCAGCCCCCATCTCCACGCCGCCATAGACGTCCGCCCTTCGCGCCTTGAGCTCTGACGTGCCGCCACGCCTACACGTCATCGGCTCATCTCGGGCCGTGCACTCGCCGCCGCTCGGGGGACCTTGCTGCTGCCGCCGCTCAGGGGCCCTCGCCTCCGCCTCCTCGTCGCCGTCACTTGGGAGCTCTCGCCTCCGCCGCCGCTCGCGGATTCGGCGGTCGGCGCCCCTCAACGTCGTTGTGGCACCGTCTACCGACCTCGATGCCGCACCCCTCAACGTCGTGCCCCCGACGCTGTGCCCCGACGAGGAACAGGGACGGTGCATAACCAAGCCCCAAAACCAGGGTCGGGGCCAGGGTTCGGGAAACCCTAGAAGTCGGGTCTCGAGGATGGGGGCCAAGTCCTGTCGGGGATAAGCCTCATTGCCATCCCTAATCAAGATGCACGTTGCTAAACAGGTTATTCGATTGATGTTTCACTGTGCAAGCACGCGCATGCAGTAGCCAGCGAGCGGATCCGACTCCTCTAACTTCGTGGGGGCGACTGTCTTCTGTAGTCGTCGATCCGGATCGTCCGATTGCTACGAGTTGAGTCCCACCACGTGCGAAGTCCTCTCCAACATCCGTTTACTACGATCGAAAGGTGTGAAGGAGATGACTATCCTCTACAATCGAAGCTGACTCTAGAGGATTTCGCGGATCTCAAATCCCGGCCAGCAGCAGCCGGCCGTGCGTACGTACCTAGTAGCTAGCTAGGATACTGAAACGGCTGTACGACGTACAGGCAGCTAGAACGTTAACGACCCGTGTGTGAATTTTTTTGGTTCATGCATATGCCCGACAGCTTTTGTACGTGACGCATGCAGCTGTGTTGGTACGACGAGCTAGCGAGCTAGCTAGCTAGCGTGTGCCACTGTCGCTTCACGTGTGCATGCATGCGTCACGGGTACGTACTACTGCATGGTAGTAAATTCAGAGCATTTTCACATGCATCGGTAGTGTACGTACGTACATGCATGTATCGATCAAACTTAACAGCCTATGCATGAATCTAAATAGGTTCTAGATTATGATAAATAAACTGCTTCAACTATGATCAAAGAATTAAGTAAACGGTATTAATTAGGACTGGATTTTAAACTTCTGTGAGAGTTCAGAAACGAAAAATAAACCTAACTGTTTTATTTTCAAATACAGACATTTATAATATTTGAACCTGGGCGTGCCTTCATCGCCATGACTCCATGCACACCACCTGGGAAGTAAATGGTTAAAAACCGATGGTAAATGAAGCATGAAAACTGTGGTACGTGACAAGGTCAGTGTGGCAAGCAGACTGTCAATCTCGAAGAATTTTACTGGTAAAATATCCAATTTTCTCATATCAAGGGAATAATATGAACAACGTACGTCGATATGATCGATGACGTGCATGTGTTGTCCTTGGGAGTTAAAGCGAGAGAGAAGGTAGATCGGCATGTGTGCAGGAACAGATTGCGTTGTTCCCATTTTCGCCGCCAGTACGTGCGCGCGCGTGATTCAGCGCGCCCCTGCTTTCGCATGCATATATGCATCGTCGTCGTCGATCCACTCCTGACACCGTGTGTCCGGCGGCTCGTACGCCCTTTTGCCCGTGATCACATTAAAGGCAGGCAGCTTCCATATGGCCCGTCTCTCACATATGATAGGTGGTGAGTTGAATGATATCGTCACACAGATGTGAAATATGCATGTAAGTGGATATAAAATATACATATGTTATAAGCAGTGATTATGATTTGTCATAGGTTATAAGCGGTGATTATGATCCGTTAAAGATAAGTTCATCTATAGACAGTTGTAGCCTTGTAGTTATGATCTGCCACATGTAAACTTAATCATGTAGTCTTTTCACATAAGTGGGAAATCCCCCTGCTGCTATGTGCTTTCTCTCGCTCCTGTTTTAAATTATCCATCTCGTGTAGCTTATTCACCACTTTGCTTAGATTCTGACCACCATAAGTCCATCGTTGCCTCCTACGTACGGCTCCACACATAGGGTAGGGCTCTACTCTCCTCGCTCACCTCAACTTAAGCTCTCACATCTCGACATCCTCACCTATTCTTCTATCAATGTTTGGCTGCTTTGCAGTAGTGAGATATATGAACTGATTTAATGGGAGCCCACAATAAGTTCCCACAGGTAAATGCAATAGCTAATATGATTGTTGTGACGTAGTACGAGGCTATTGCAACACATGGCATCTTCTTCCAGTAGACAAACTGAGCTGGACACTTAATTATGAACTAATTTAATGGGAGCCCAGATGCAGAATTTAGTACATCGAAAAGAACTTGAGGTCTAATTACACTGCACCGCATCCACGTTAGCACCGTGCACAACTTAACACTCTAGGCGGTGCAGTCGTCAGAATATATAATCTCATATGCATATATAGCAGACCATCTAGAATTAATCCAGGGAATTTTCAATGCATGCAAAGGACGGTACAATGCATGAATCCCTGGCCGAACATTGAGCAAGCAGCAACAATATTCCAACCAGAAGGAAACAGTTGAAAACACACACAGTTTATAAACTCGAGTGCGTACAATCGCAAAGCATATATTGGCCTTGTTATTTTAGCTTGTGTCTGCAGGAGGTTGCAGGAACAGAAGGTATCTCTCAATAGTCAAATGCTACAGCTACTGGAAAGAAAATGCTTCTGCATTGACGCAACCAATCATGCATGCATGCATGCATGTATGGACTATATCAACGTGACTGCAGGGAATCGAGCTTGATTCTAGCGCGTTTGCTGATCGAACAAGTTTATCAGATCGATCGGTGAGGTTGCCAACGACCTAGAAATTAAACAGTAGCTTATGAGCTATACAATGGACTGTATTGATGCTGACAATTAATAGGAGAGAGATATATCATAGGAGAACAGACACAGCAGATGCAAAAACAGCAAATTGATTGTTTCGATCATGGAGTATAGTACTATGTGTCGACATCTGCAGGAGCAACCTCAAGTTGTAAACACATAAAGAAAGAGAAGAGGTTAGATTAGGTACGTACTAGGTCAAGAACTATATGGCTACATATCTTGTAGGGCATTGGTTAATTCCATCAAGGATCAAGGTTTTGCCCATTAGTTTATCAATTGCCTGAGACCTTACTATACCTTGATCTGTTTGGCACACATGTATGCATATGTTCTTGACATGAGATTCTTTTTATCCTTTAAGAGGGCAGTATCATGTAAATAGTTACGAAAAAAATCTCAGAATAGTTGACAACATTTTTATAGTATATTTATCACTCTACAAAATTTTAGATCTACGTACACTGGACCTAGTGGCAGAGGAGGGGGTTGTGGCCTGGCCTCCCCAATAACTTTTGTTTTGTGTTTGGCACTTAGTACTAATAGCATGATTATAGATAAGTACTTTGTACTTTTGTGGCCCCTCCAATTAATCAAAATGGCTTACTTGTGTATTGGCCTCTTGCAATCCAATAAGGCTCAGTTGTTGTGAGGACTATCTAGTCTAAAGATTTGTGACTCAATTAAGCTGTTAGTCTGGTTGTGGGATTGGATTAAACATAGCTACCTCCTCATAAAAACCATATATATAACTGCCCCTTTAAGTATATACTAGAGAAGAGATATAGTGTTTCTAATTTTCTAAGGGCTCAATTTCTTTGAAAATACTCCATTCCAAAGGAGCCCTAATTAATTACTCCCTTTTGTTATCCAGGTGAGTTGTTTCTAATATTAAGGTATATATTGTAAGGTTCTGGTGGTTGTGTAACTGCTGTCAAAAGGCAATGCAGAGGCTAATGCAGATTTGACCTACAGGACAAAGCAGAGGGCTTACTTTTCTTTCTTTTGAATTCCATAATGTATTCAGAAAGCAACCCAAGCACTTTAGCTTTCTAGAATATGTCAAGTAAACAAGACCTTGAAAAGATAGCTTACTCCAACTTGCATTGTCCTAATGCAATTTCCATGAAATATATCTTATGAGCTAGCTAGATGGCTAGCCAAGAACCTGTAGCAAAGGGGGATCATTTTAGGTTTTCATCAGTAAACAAGTTTGTGTGAATGCACTTCGTTTAATTAGGATATACTACCTCCCTTCTCAATTAATAACGTTTTGGACATCAAAACAGTCTTGAATGCATATATCTTTATACTGTTTTTTCTATGTATATATTTATAAAAAAATAAAAATATAATCGGATAAAAATATTTTTCATAACAAATCTATCGATATTATTTTCATAACCAATTCCTAATATGTTTTTAGTCTATTAATAATTAAAACTGTATGGTTTGACTTCTAGGATGTCATTCTTTTTTATAAGGGAAGTAGCTGCTAGTAGCATGGTTCATCAGTGCTTTGTGTGGAGGTTTGGAAACAAACAACTCCCACTAGGTTTTGTTGGACTCTTTTCCAACCAGAAGAAGCAAGATCATGAAAGGGATTAGCCAAACAACAGTATCTCATTTATTATTGGGATGCTCATAGTGAGTGGGGGAGGTAAAGGGCAAAAGTGAAATAGGGGGCTCCTTCTTCTGAATATAGTTAGAAATTTTATAGGATTTTTATAAAAACTAGACTAAATTCTCTAAAATTCTTTTCGAAATACTCTATTCTAGGGTAGCCCTCAGAGCAACTTATATAGTTAGTTGATATGCATGCTTTTGTTTAATTTTGGGTCTATTATTGGTAGGTCCGGATTTTTTTTAATCCTCCCAATTGGCCTTTTTTTAATTCAAAATCATTGAACGTACATTTTATTCAAATTCCAATAGTATTCTGAAATTTCAAGTATCCCAAAAATTTCCCTTTCTGATAGCTTAAACCCTAAAAACACAATTACACAAACAATTAAATGATTAATAATAGATCCTAGCTAGTTGGTTGGCTTGGCTCAAGGACAATATACTCGAGAATGAAGTGAAGAAACGGACAGTGTCCACATAATCCGGCGCATATGATCGATCCAAAGGGAACAACGCCGATTGTGCAAGAGATGCTCCCCCATTACCTAGCTTAGTCAAAATCATAGCTAGCTCCTAGTAATCATTTCACTTTCAGCTTGTTCCCTTAATTTCCTCCATTACTTATCAGGCGCGTTTTTAATAAGATTCTAAGAAGCAACTAGTAATTATGATTTGTTTCTAGATAATTTTAGCTTATTCATAAGATAAATTAACTTTAATAGTCTAAATAAGTTATTGTCAAAAAAATTCTGAGCAGCTCAATATCTTATCCTAAAAGTCTTTAAAAATATAAGCTTAGTGTCTATATATTATGTTGAAAATATTATATTACTAATGTGCTTGTTTTTTTGTGTTTAATTGATAATTCCATCATTTGAGATATTTTTTTATATTAGATGATGTGGAGCTCTAAATAAGCTTGAGAAGACTAAAAAAGTTTTTTCCACTAATATTTGGACAATAAATTTTATCTTTTAGACAACTTATTGTTTTTTACAGCCTTAAGCTAGCCATATGTTTATAATATGATATTTGTTAGTTTCTACATATTAGTTTATTTTTAAATTATATAACCACTTAGTTATAGTTTTACAATATAGGCGAAATATCTATACTATTTGAAGAGATATGAATTCTGTATCACTTGCAGCTGATTGAAGATTTGAAGCTAGCCAAATATGGGTTACCGGATCCATAACGGGTTTCCCTTGTATAGGTGTATTCCTTAACCCAGCTGAACGTAGAAATTTTAGGTAAATCTGTGATAATTTCACTCGACCTTTTTCAAACAAGCCCACGCGTGAATACAATATCAAGTTAAAGAGGGTACCCGACAACCCGTTAACACGGCACTTGCCAACGTATGGAACACAATGTGAACCCGAGACCCGGAAAACCGCGTAATTAAGCGAGTCCTGCAGCTTGGCGGGTCCCACCCCGATTGGTCCACATGGCCTGCCGCCGGATCCGACGACCCCGGTGCGCCGTGGACCGGCGACCGGGGGATCCGCCACGCCGCTGCCCGGGCCCGCCTGTCGCCGACCGACCCGGCAGCCTGCGCCCCCCACGTACGCCACCCTCACCCTCCTGCTCCTGCCGCCGGCGCGATCACATCCATCTGCACATGCATCCATGGCAGCGCGCTGCTTGCTGCCCTCTCCTATAAAACAAGCGCGCCAACCCTAGCATCATATCACGCCAAACAAACGCGCGCATCGATCGCCCGCCATCGTCTCCAAGGCCATCGCATCGATCGATCTCGAGCTCAACGCAGTAACAGCTTGGAGCTGCAGCTAGCTAGCTGCCTGGTTGAACCGTCGCCGGTCGGCGGCCAAGGAGAGGCCGGGAGAAATGGAAGCCGCCGTGGGGTACTTGGGCGTCAACGCCGACAACGTCAAGGACACCGAGCTGAGGCTGGGCCTGCCGGGGACAGGCGCCGTCGACGACCACCACCTGTCGTCCCAGAAGGCTCCCCCGTCGTCGGTGTCGTCGACGCCTAGGGGCAAGAAGCGCGCCGCAGAGGACAACGACGAGGCCGCTGAGAGCGACGTCGTCGAGGCCGCACCGCCGGTAGCCAAGTGAGTCCTCGACCCGTTCTTATCATCTTACAACTACGACGTGCACATGCCGCTAGGGTTCTCAGTTCTCACATGGCAACCACTCGCGTACTCCTTCCTCTGCAGGGCTCAAGTGGTCGGGTGGCCACCGGTGAGGTCGTACAGGAAGAGCTGCTTCCAGGCGGCGGCGAGCAAGAGCAAGGCCGTCAGCAACAAAGACGAGGCCAGCAAGAACACGGCGGCGCCGGCCGCCGCAGTGGCAGCCAACGGCTCGCTGGTGAAAGTGAGCATGGACGGGGCGCCGTACCTGAGGAAGATCGATTTGAGGATGTACAAGGGCTACAGGGAGCTCAGGGAGGCCCTGGAGGCCATGTTCGTCTGCTTCTCCGGCGCCGACAACTCCAGCGCCAACCCGTCGGAGTTCGCCATCACCTACCAGGACAAGGACGGTGACCTGATGCTCGTCGGAGATGTGCCATTCGAGTAAGTCTCTCATCATCTTTTTTCTCATCATCTTTCATATGCATCTAAACTGTCTTAATTAATCTGCTTACATATGCAGTGAATCTAACTAAATTTGCTCTTTTGTGTTTGATTTTACAGCATGTTCACAAGCACCTGCAAGAAGTTGAGAATCATGAAGAGATCTGAAGCCACAGGCCTAGGGTCACCAAGGCAAATGAAGATTTGAGAGCAAGAGATGCCATGAACTCTTTTCTTTTCTTTTCCATTTTATTCTTTTTGTTCATCAGCTGGGTTCCTCAGGCCAAAGGAATGAACTTGGGGAGCATCAAAGCAAGCAAGCACATGGATGTGCTTCCGCTTTGCTCCATCTTTAAAGTAGTAGGTTTAATTTTAGCAGCACAAAGGAGATGCGTAGATTTGAGTTGAACTCTCCATGTGTATGTACAAACGAAACAGCTATATTGATTGTTGGTTAATTTCTCCCCAAAAATCAGAATCATGTCAGCAAGAGGGAAGAACAATTGTCTCTCTTGTCCTTGATTGTTATGTTGTCTCGTTTTGATTTGTATTCGGTTGTTAATAAACCATTTTGCCACCAACTTTTACTCTATTGGTTGTTTCTCCCGTTCTTGTTGAGTCCAAAATAAGCAGATCAACCAATGCAAGGAAAATGCACAGAAAAAAAAATGC
The DNA here is from genome assembly GCA_000418225.1 of Zizania latifolia. Classification (NCBI taxonomy): domain Eukaryota; kingdom Viridiplantae; phylum Streptophyta; class Magnoliopsida; order Poales; family Poaceae; genus Zizania; species Zizania latifolia. The sequence goes on along the minus strand of KE373157.1, from coordinate 644,325 downwards.
AATGAACATAAGATTCAACACATGCAACTTAATTTCCTTTTTGTTTCCTCGCTTCATTTTGGTTAACTGATCGAGCAGAGATATATGTTTCACTTGGCAGTATTAGACAGAGGGCTACTTGTTGCATCTGAATGAATATTCAGCCCAGTTGTAGAAAAAATTGACTTGAACTAGACCTGGAACAAAGCAAATAATTAAGTTTACCACAATGTTAATTTCCAAAGGAAAAAAAGAAAAACAAGTACTCCATGTGCTACAAGATTAATTAAACTCAGCCATTCCTGGTGATCACAAGATCCAGCACCAATTCTGACCTAAAAATCTCAGTAAACTGAGTAAAGTCAGAGGGGGCAAACAATGGTATAGACCACACCCAAACCGGTCAAGAAACACAGCCCATGCAGAGCGCTGAAGTCCCCTGTATTTCTGCTTGTCAACACATGCATTGGTCGAACTGTGGGCGGACAGCATACATGTGGTGCACATGAGGCATCAACAAGCTGGATGGACGCATCCATCAGTCCAGAATCCATTGGCACCGTGTACAAATCAATCAGTCAGTCAACTGACTGATCATACCGTTAAGTCTATCCACAGAAATTGACAAGTCATTTTGCTACAGGAAACCAATGCATGCAAAGAAAAGATATTGAAGTCATCTAATTTACCTCTTGTGACTCCCAGGATGGTGCGGTGGTTTGGTTAATTGCTGGAGTTCATGGGACGGTAGGGCCATGTGCTGGTGATTAAAGAAAATGCTGTGTCCCTCTCCACAGATTTTTTTCTGTCAGATTTCAGATCGATGCCTTAGAATCGAAGGCCCGGTATCATCTGAAACAAGAATACGAGTTAGGAATTTACCGATTCTCATAATAGCTGGGGCCGCTATTTTTTTTCAAACATGGACTACAGATTTTAGGAGTAGCTACGGCTGCTAGCCATATACAAATACACACGCTAGTGCAGGAAGATTTCACATATAGAAACAAACACAAAGAATTGTGTATTGTGCTGTACCTGGCTAATCTGCTTCCGTCTTAGAGAACCACCAAATCAGCGACGCCTTGCATCAGAGAGACGTTCAGACGACACGATGGAACATATATATGAGCTCATAGTTAATTCTTTGCATGTCACGGTTCACAGCTGCACCATCTAAGCTAATTAAGGAGCACGCATGCCAATATTGATATGTAATTTGTCAGTTGAGGCGCAGCTAGCTGACGCAACACACCAACAAACAGATGTACCATTTCTCAGACAAGGACATCTAATTCTTCAGAGCATCTGCATTTGTCATTACTACTGACTACAACAGATGGCCACACGCCTCTAAGGCAAGCTCCCAGAGTCTACCTATTTACAACAAAATTGAGGGTGAGATGGTGAACTAGCACAGAAACAGGTTATCTAATACATCGTGGATATGATAATTGGTGAAAGGGATGTTTCCTTCACAGATGGGCTTTAGTGTCGGTGTCGTTATCAGGTGTCATGAAGTCATCGGCGTACATAAACGTGACTGGTTTTCTCACACCTCCTTGAAGAGAATGTTGGAACCACAGGATCGATCACTCACGTACACAAACGCGAGAACAAGAAACAAGAGCTCGAACACTCTGATAATGGCGACGAACGCCGTGGCTTTTCTTGTATTAACTGGACTCACTCGACACACAAGCGAACTAACTCAAAAACTCACACAGCAACAGCTTTTATAGACGACTAACGCCCAAGCTTCGCTTCCCTGCATACACATGTGGCTCACATGGCTTCCTGGAGACGTGCTCCTCCTCATGCGCTCCCACGCTATCCACCAACAGCATGCATGCAGCATGCAGCAGCTAAAATGCCTCCACGTCCAGGATTGCATGCAGCAGCTTCTCCACGTCCAGCAAATGTAGCAACTAACTTACGTAATTTTCTCCACATGCAAACAAACTGGTCAAGACTCTAACCAACACACACGTGACACGCGCATGGACCAGGCCATAGCGTGGTTTATTCCCAACAGAGAACCCATTCTCCAGTCTAAAATCGCCAACTGAGAAATAACCCAATTGGGGTTATTCCTCCCATCAACCCACAATGTTTCACCATTGTGCTTATGCTTGAAGTCTGGATACCTTGGGTTCTTCTGCTGATATGTGTACACTGATCACTGATCATGTATATATATGAGGGGCATTGCAGTCATAAATCATATGTATTTATCATTATTCAAACAAATCTCCAGCACATCTTCAGAAAGAAATGTATGCCACCCAAATTATTGACCAAACAAATAAATGCATGAATTACAATTGAACCAACTGCTATGATAAAGTATTGTGGGGACTGGAAAAGAAAGACCGTTGAATTTCACAATCTAAGACAGCATGGATGAACTTAACATGGTGACCTTTTTGCAAGTACTACAACGCAAAGTAAAGCAAAATAGCTTCACTTCGAGATACTACAGTTATAAATCCGAACAAACTAGTCATTATTCCATCAATCATTCAATTGTAATATTTCACAAATGGAGACTGAAAAGGCAAAAAAAGTATCATTGCTGGACAGATATCTAATGCAAAACAATAGCTAGGTTGCAATGCATTCAATTTGGTCAGTCAACCTGGAAATTAAAAAATGTTGGAAATAGTACTCAGTTCAGACCACCTTTCGTACAAAATAAGCTCAAATTCAATCAACATTAGGGGAAACAGAAAAGGAGAAATTTCTGGTGAACTAATAAACAATGAACTAAAGTAAAAAGAAAAAATAGAAACTGGCAATTCACAGCAAACTCCTATTCTTGTTTGTAAATTGTAATCTTCACCAACTTTACTACTGTCCACAACAAGTGAAATCCATAGAGACACAAATAGGCTACCATGTGACAGGATTATGCAAAGACAAGAAACAGAAAACAGTAGTTTTACGATACAAATGATAATACAACAGATGCCACAGGCAACTTGAGATCCATACCTAATGTTGTCCCGTGTCTCTGGCTTGTATAACTGCACTGGCTGGAACGACTCAATGAAATTCAACTGTTGAACCACAACCTGCAAAATATGTGGTACTATTTATAAAAAAGGTAGAAAGAGATTGAAATAAATCAAAGAAAAATTACTACCAAAGGTGATACCTTATAATAAACCTGCCATCTATTAGGCCCCTCATCAACAGTATCTGACACAAGACATCCAGAAACAAATATTCGGTCACCCTTCTTCACATGCTCAGGTGTCACAGTGGCCAGGTCATCCCAAAATGCTAGACTTACCCTACAGGACCGATAACCCCATTAAACACTAAAAAATAATTTATATTAATAATGGAAGTTGTAATAATATTAGCAATATTCAAGGTATGTAACTCTGAAACGACAGCTAAAAAACCTAGTATTACATAGCAAGAAAGAGGTATAGCTCCACTCATTCTTAGCTATTGCTATTTGGCTTTGGCTTTTGGGTTGGCAAACTAAATGGTCAAGGGTTCATAACTTATCCGTTGATCATTATGTTTCAACAGAAGTAGGTTATCAAATCTTTTCTGATATTACTTACGAGCTTTAGCTAGCTAACCAAGCAGAAGGAAAACCATTACTAAATGTGGAATCTATCTTAAACCTTTACTGATGCTCAAATAGAGCCCTATTTTAATTTTTAAACCGAGGCATACTAAATTGCAACGTACAACATATAACAATTTAATTCAGTTCTTTGTAAGTACACCAAACGTACAGAAAAACAAGTTGCTACACCTTCCACACAATCTTCAACTGTGCAGTGTGCACGCTGTTTAACAATCACTCGTTATAATACAATGATCATACCGTAGGAAGAAAAATAAATATGAAATCAATCTTTGCTCTGCTCCACACGATATTGCCGTCTGCAGAAATGCCGCGCGACATGCTACACTGGCACACATGGTCGATTGGTCGAACACGTTGTTGACATCCAAAGACGGGGAAATTAAAAAGCATCGAGATTACCAGGTGGTCTCGGTCGCCGATTTCCAGACGGCGATGCGCCCCCGCGCGACGGCGCCGCAGCTCCACCTCAGTGCCCACCGTCCCGATGAGACGAACGGAGTTGCAAAAGGTCCTTGCTCCACGGGATCTCCGACGGCCGCGTCGTCGTCGTCGGGGCCGCCGGGCGCGGTGCAGCGGCCTGCGGCCTCGCGGTACTGGGCGGAGCAGCGGGGGCGGCCGCCGTAGCTCGGATTCATGACAGGGTTTAGGGTTTTGAGTGGCGCGACGGAGGCAGCGGCGGCGAGGACCTCGGCGTCCGACCTACTTTCCTCGATGGACCGGAGGGTGAAGGTAGCACGTGAGTTTACTTTCTGCCAGTGGGCCCACGGGCTTCTGCCATAGTGGTTGACAAATGGGCCCCACCTAAGCACATCTAGGCTAGAATTTTTTTATAAATAATATTTTTTTCCTAAAATTAGGAATCGGGATAGAGTGCCCCATAATTTATAAAAATAGAACTATGTCCCCATAATTTATAAAAATAGAACTTTTGTCCCCATAATTTATAAAAATAGAACTGTTCAAGTGTTAGTTTGTATTATAACGATAAGGGTATGTTTGGATTATTGTCTTACTAAAATTTGGCAATACCAAAATTTGGAATTTGGCATCTGACAGGTCATACCAAATTGATGCACACAATTAGCCTCATAAATTGACTTGGTATTTGCACATACCTTTACTGTATTTTTTCCCGGGTACAAATAACATCTACACGGCCGGTAATAACGTTATCAAAAAAACAGGGAGCAATGTGCCGCTACTCGAAGAAACATACCATACAATTGTACACACACACAATTCTAACTCGCAGTTCTCGACTGATCCTCATGAGCTCTCCTTGCCACTGGACGCCTCGACCTACTTCTTCTCCTCGCCGTCGCTGACCGCCGTTGGGGTTGGAGGTGGGGGCTGGTCGCCGCCGCCCTCAGGCTCTTTCTTCAGTTCTGTTTCAAACTCCTTGGCTGCCTGAATAAATTTGTGCAGACCGGTCAGGAAACCAACTCTGTAACTGGAGATAGCATGATCTGCTTACAAATGGGTGTACAAGTAGTAATTCAATTTGATAGAGTACTGCACAGAAGAGTGCACATGATACACTTAGCCAACCACTGGAAGCCCTTAGAGCAAATGATAGAGCATACAAAAGATCAAGCTCTTAGACAAGTAATGCATTGAGCAAAATTTCCTTCGTGGCAACAAATTATCAACCTACCAGTAGTAATCTGGAACTTTGGATGCTATACTTCTTGTGATTTTCTGTATATATTTGAGGGTGCTTGGAGATAATCTAATTGTTCAAGTTGTCAAGTTCACCAAATGCTAGCAGCACTAGATGTTCTGTTTACAGCTCTTATTCTGTTTCTAAATGTCCTTGCAGAAATAGATCTAAGCATATAGTCGGAATTGGTAAGTAAAGATGTAGGCTCGGAATTTGTCATGTTCTGCACTTGTTCACCACTTCACCAGACATAGGTGTGCATTTCATCACAGGGATCCAAATAAAATGATATAGCCGATCAGATAAATACATGTGATAAACAGCCAGCAATTTGAGTAGGACCAATGCAAAAAAGTGTTAAAGCATGCCTACTGATTGTTGTCATGCTTCTGATTGATTGTTTCTTCTATTCTATTTCCATGGTTTCAACACAAAATAATTCATTATTTTAATCATTTTAAATGCATCAGTAGGTAGCAAACTTGTTACAACAAGTTACAAAAAACTAATAAATTTCAACAACAAACAAAATAGACCATATTTCCGAAGAAATGCAACACAATGAAACCACTAACACAAATACACGATAACAAATTACTGCAGGTACGGCTTCCATTCTAAACAATTATGTCACAATCAAATAACTTAAAGCAAACTTATCTTAGATAACCCATATTTAAAAATCGATTCTACTTTGGGTGATTTTTAAGCAAACAATAGCCACATAATTTCCTATCCCCATTTTTACACCCATCTATTTCCCTAAGCCGACATGCCACCTTTTATGCTGTCACAACAATCAACATAATTTTAACACAAGAAAAAAATTAAGCAACTGATTGCTCGTAAACAACCCAATGAATCGAAGATTAGTCTCAAAATCTAAAAAACAACACCCCACAAATCTTTGAACTGGTGTACTTTTCTTCCTACAAGATGATAACTCTGCATATCTCCACAGAGCAAATCACTAGCAACACACGCACTCATCATTCATCAGTAAATGCTAGCTTTCTTTTTAACAAGGGATTCGATCCGTACGCACCTGCTGGAAGCTGTTGACGGTCTTGCCGATGCTTCGCCCGATTTCAGGCAGCTTCTTGGGCCCGAACACCAGCGCCGCGACGCCGGCGATGACGACCAGCTCCGGCACGCCGAGCCCGAACAGGCACTTGCACCCCATCGCGCCGCCCCCCGAGCCGGCCGTCCTCGGCCGCGCGGCCACCGCGGCGGACGCGGCCGCCACCGCGAGCCCGCCGCCCGCGACGAAGGAGGACGCCCTAGATGAAATGGCCGCCGCCGCGACGTGCGCCCGGCTCGGCGCCCTCGCTGCCCCGGCAATGGCCGGCGGCCGCGCGAGAGAGGAGGAGCACGAGGAGTAGGTCGCGACCGGAGCTATCCCCATGGTGGCTTGCTGCTGCGGAGCGCCGGAGTGGGAGGGGATAGCGGTGAAGCCGCCGCCGATATCTCGCGATGGGATAGCGTCCTATGTTTTTATGGCACGTGTCATCTCTCTGCTGATCTGCTAGGTTGCAAGGATTCAAGGAAGATCTAATGGGCCTCGGCCCATGTAAATTATGGGTCCAGTTGGGCTTTGGTATCAATGTGGGCTTCAATCCAATTAGCTGTTTAGCGCACACAGGTGCTAAAAAGGGCATGTGTTGTTCAAAGAGAGATTGGACTGAGTGAGTAGAATACATTTTAACATTTAATATATTTTTATCTAAGGTTTAAAAATAATTTATATTTTCATATTAATTAGTAGTATTAAAAATTAGAAGAGATAAAATTTTAAATTTATACAATATGCATGTTGGAGGGTGGTAGCGAGTCTGCTGACATGAAGGGAAGGCAAGGAAAGATATATGTCGATATAAATTCGCTAATAATAATTATACCTAAAATATAATTAATTAAAAGTACTAATTTATCTTTTCAATTCGCTGACCAAGATTGATTCTGCATGTTAAAAGTACTCTGTTCAAAGTGTTTAGTGTTTAGTTTGCGGTTGCTGTGCGGGCCTCTGTAATCGAGATGCTTTATCAATCAGTATATACACATGCCCAGAATAATCAGAAATGAAACAAAACAGATGCTTTACTGAATATACTAACAGAAGAAAGCATTTATCTTATCCTGCCACTGCTCCAGAAATATGTCTGTATACTATAGCCAGAACCCCCAATGAGAGGGGAAAAAGAGAAGCAAAACTTACATGATTTGCAGAGCAAACTGGAAAAGACAACAGAACAGAAAAGAGCAGAGAAAGCTCCTCCTCTACCTCTCCCTAGCACCAGAGTGATGGAACCCCATGGCCCATGCATTGCATTCCCACATGCTCACAAACACATCACCTTTAATCTGAATTTTTTTCCTTGCTCTAGCAACAACAGCAGCAGGAGGAAGAGCCCCTAGCTACATAATTCCAGTGGGACAAGGAGTGTGCACCTCAGGCCCATGCAGTTCTGTTGCCTTCACTTCACATCTACAGCCTAGCAAACAGATGGTGGCTTGAGCCGACTCGGCGTTGGTCGGTCGGCACTTGGGCTAGTCGCTCACAAGGCACGCTTCCTCTCGGCAGCGATGCTGAGGAGGCGCGCCACCCCTTTCGTCCACATCTCATACTCCCTATGGCTGGTGCATTCGAACTCGATTACCCGGTGATCTGCCGTCCTGAGGCCGAAGTAACGGCGGTGCTCACCATCCTCCAGCAGGTGCCGGCCTGGCCATGCCGCAACGTCCTTGCAGACATCTATGATCACACCTGCAAAGTGACATGGATCAAACCTCAATGCCATGGGGGAGATAGAAGGGTGTTTTCACAAGGCATGCTTGGTTGCCACTTACTTTTCTTCTTCTTGGTGATCGTCCCCACAACATGCCGGCTTTTCATTTTGAGCGTGACCTGTAAACATGCCATCATAGCTAAGCACAAGTTCACAACCACCACGCCAGTTTACTGACATTAGAAATCACGAGCATTTACCAGGCCCATTCGGTTGATGTACACTGACACGGCCTTCCAGTGCAGTGCACCTGCAAACAAAATGATCATGGAAGAACAGCTTGAGTACATAGCTTCCGTTTAGCATCAACACATCATGGATCGGAAAGATCACAGAACAGCACCTTTCCGTGTTCGTTTGAGGAGCTCGGTGCCGCGTGCGAGCAGTTCTTGGCTGCAGATGCCCAAGAAGTTGTTCTCCTCCTCGAGTGAAAGATCGTCACTGATGCTACTACCGTTGCTCTCCAACTTGCGGTGCTGCTTCTGCACATTCTGCTTGTGATGGTGCCCTCCTCCCATTGTACCCTTCTCTACCGGGATCACTGCCGCTATGTTCCACACCTCCTTCAAAGCCCTCGCTTTCAACGTGGCAGCTCCTCTTAATGCTGCAATCAACAAATCATTACATGATCATCTAACTCAGGATTGGGAAATGGTTGTTAGATATGGTGCAAACGACGAACCAGTAGCAGCAGCAGCCGTGACAGTAACAATATCTCCAGGTGTCCTCACATTCACCGCTGAACCAACAGCAGCCTCCAAATGCTCACGCTCAGCTCCCATGGCCTCTGCAGCCTCGACGCATTGCGCGGCCACAAGGGTTGCTGCGGACGCCATGGCCATGTCGGTGCGGGCAGCACGGTCGTCCTTGCCCGAACCCGAGGCAGCGGCCGTCGCAGCGGCCACAGCTGCAACCGCAGCAGCCACGGCTGCAACTGAGACAGCAGCGTGCACCTGAGCATTGTGTGCTCGCGTCTCCTCTTTCTTCTTCTCCTTCCTGTCCTTGAGCCACCGCCCAACAGTCTTGTTGCCGGCTCGGTACATCTGAGGCTTCGGTGTGCCTGCTGCTCTGCAGTACTGCATATTTTTCACACATTTCAGAATTTGCAGCTTAGCACAAAACACTTAAAGCATCAGAAGGATGCTTGCTATCATTTTCCAATAATTGGTTCCTATTCCCATGACCAGTAGTACTGCAGAAGAAACAAAAGAAACTGTGTGTCTTAAACAGAAAGAAAACCACATCTTCATACATAAATACAAAGGTGATAAATGAATTGTAACAAGGCCAAGAACCTGATGTGACAGAACGAATCCGAGTTTCTCCGGTGGGTCCTTAACACACAGTACTGATAATTATTCAACACAGTGCATTTCATTGGCCAGTACAAATCACTGTATTTGCACAATGCTAACCTACAGAGCAACTCTTAAATGTGGAGCTAAGCGTGCCATGGACTAGTTGCACACACCAGTAAACGATGCTTGGCCACATGTAGACAATCAACACAATCATGAAGCAGTGGAGGAGAACGTAAGTGTCAGAAATATGGCACCAGGCAATTATCAAGATGGGCTTATCTGGTCCCCTGATTAAGGGATGGGCCGGACCAACTATATAGAGTAACGTACAGTACGACACAACATGAGAAAACGATAGATCATCTTCTAGATAAGGCTAAGAGTTTTTATTGTAAATAAGTAGAATACCTTAATCTATTCGGCAAGAGTACTTAGTTTGTAATCTTATCTCCTCGTGTATATAAGAAGAGATTAGGAGGCCTCAAAGCACAGAAGAGATCATAGGAGAACAATAGATTACATAACATAGCATATCAACCATAGCCATAGCCAGCCATCATTAAATACAAGTAATATACATCTATCATCACGAGGTAGAGTACCCTCCCTCTAGTGGGACTTGAACCTGTGTAAATCCTTGACTTTAATATCCGTGCGTAGCTCTAGAAGAATTATTATTATCGGTAACAAAAACCGGCACTAAGAAGAAAGCTTTCCTAGGAGGACAGTATTAGTCCTAGATCAGATAAAAGAATGCATCATTACATTAAATCAGAAAGCTGAAGGAATAACACTCGATTAGGGACCAAAAAGGCACAACTAGCTAATACTAAAGGCAGGAAGGACTGCATGCCTGCAAGCCTGCTGCTTTTTACCCAGTGAGAGAAATGGGTAGATGGAGAGTGTGACATGGGCAGACTGGACAAGGCACAGCGTTTGCATGCACAAGCAGGAGACCAGCATCCAGAGACAAGCACTGCCAGAGATGATGGTAGGAGGAATCAAACCTTCTTTACCAGGCACCGAGCAAGTAACACAAATCCGTCGTTTCACAATCTCATAGCACCGCACTGCTCGGAGAGCTACATGACAGGAGGTCACACCATACAGGATAAAAACTACTCTGATTACCACTTGATGAAAACTTGGAATTACTAGAATACCCCTAATCAAATCGTTGACCTTTGACCCCTCATAAGGCTTGTCTCTCTTGCGGCTGGAGGGATGTGACACCGCAATGTGGGGGCATTCTTGGGCCCTTTTCTAACTTAAGGCTTCGTTTGGATTATCAGCCAATTATCAGTACGGATTATCGTACAGCACATATTTCCAACTCACAAACCTTATAATTTCTTTTCAAACTTTCTATATGAAAGATATCGAAAAAATGTTTTAAAGCTGGGCCGATTACTAGGCTGGTCTGCCTGTATGATAGAGTTCGCTGTCTGTCTCTAGATATCGATACACATCAGTGTAGCACCATACTGACATACTGTATAGGTATCTCATTCTGGCACTATACTGTATCAGTGTGCAGTAAACACTGTAGAGGTGGAATGCTGGAAGAACAGAGGGATGTGAAAACAATCAATTATTGCCGTGGGCACACACCGGGAAGAAGTGACAACTTCTACAGTGTAAAGGTGAGCAAGGTACAAGAGAGAGACGAAAGCACGGCACGAGATGAGGCACAAGAGCAAGGAAGAAAAGGGAAGGGTCTGCTTTTGTTGACAGATTGGCAACAGGATCCTATATTTTGGAAAAGAGGATTCTTTTTCCTCAAACCAAGAAGAGGAGGCCAAGAGGATTTCTACAGAATGCCTATCCCAAGAGACCCAAACCTGCAGTCACATTGTTCATGTTATTCAACATTTCAATGTTCAGACGGTATATAAGTATATCATAGGAACGAATCATGCAACTAATCGGTAAACAACAAGCTGGTACAGGCTTCATCCAAGAAATCAATCTGGTAGTACATACTCAGCATGTGAATGGATAGACTTCGGTCAGGAATACAGGAGTTGTCGGTGGGGAGGATGGAAAAGGACATGACCAATTGACCATGGCTACGGGAGAGAAAGCGAAAGGGATTGGGCGGAAACAAAACAAGTGGGGAGAAAAGGGGGAAGGGTTAGAAGTCAGGTGTTTTATTGGAATGGGAGAAAGGCATCCCTATGAGCTCTTGTCTAGCTTTGTTTTTTGTTCTCTCCCTCTAGAAAATTTTGTGCGGCTGCAGAGGCTGCACGGCTGGTCTCTTTGTCCCACGCAGAGACCAGTGCTCTCAATTGTCAATACTCCTAGTAATTGTGTTCTTGGACAAATGACGCTTCTGGCCTCGGCTGTCTTTTTTACCATAAACAATCTTAACTCAACTATACTGGTCATCTTAAAATGTAGAGAGTTTGTGATATTTACTTGACAAAGTTTAGTTATATTACCCCCTCGGTTAATGAATATGAGGAGAAGAATTTAATCAAACTGAAACTGAACTGATATGTACAATAATATTCCTTCCGTTCTATAACATAGTAATCTAGTACTGAACGAGACATTTTATGAGACATTTTATGAGACGAAGAGAGTACAAAGAGAAACTGAACTGATAAAAAAGCTACAGAAAAATACATTGTGTTTTCTTTTTTGTTTTCTGAAGGAGCTGGAACACACTGAGATGATCTCCGCAAGCCAAGCATAAGACTACAGTATCTTTTTAATTTTTCAAACAAGGTCTAAGGAATCAAACACATTAATAACAGAGCGTCCACTAGACACTAGTCAGGCAGCAAAAGCAGTGCCTTGGTTCTTGCACCTCTCATCAGATTATTAAAACACTTAAAAACATCTACTACTAGGAGGTTAACCACAAGCCTGCAGGTTAGTGCTAGTAGTGTAGGCATTGAAAATTGCAGAGAAGTACTGCGGCTAGCCTGCTGGAGCAGTACACAGGTGACATTTGGTACAAACTACTGGAGCAGAACAGAGGGTGACAAGAAGAGACCTTTGCGTCATCGATCTCCGGCGAGACCGGCGGGCTGTCGGAGAGGG
>KE373157.1:595238-613037 GCA_000418225.1 Zizania latifolia | reverse complement strand
TGGCGCGCGTTCAGAGGTGCCCGTCGCAGTCGAGCGCGCCGGCGTCGTGCCCATGGGGCACCAGGCTGGACCGGTCCAACGCCTCCCTCCACGACAGCGAGTGCGGATCGACGAGCACCGTGCTGACCGCCGCCACCACCACCTACTGCTGGTCGCTGGCCACCGACAAAGCCGGCATGGCCTGATGCTACGCCCTGTGGCAAGGGCCAAGCTGTTACTGAAGTTGCTACAGTAGAAGAAGCTGAACTTGAACCTCTGTCTCACTCTCACTGTTTGTGTGCAATCTTTTTAGGGATCCACTGTTTGTGTGCAATCTTTTTAGGGATCCGATGGCAATCTGGTGTTTGTGCGTGCCAAGGAAACATAGCTACATAGGTGTGATTTTGTGCTACTCTGTTTCTGCTGTAATCATCGTGTGATCTCTTAATCTGTCAGGTTCTGGTCACTGCAGACTGAACTTGTTGAAAGCAACACGAACGAACAAGTTTCCGTGTCTTGTTGCCGCTGAGTAATCAGAGTCTGCAGCTTTTGACACTACTAGTAGAGTACTCTAATAAAGAATCTACATGAACAATTCACATTTCACAATCCTGCTGGATCGGAGGGAGAGGAGCATTGAAGATTGCGTACGTCAATCTGAATCTTTTAGGTAGCCGGGTGCAGCCATGTACAGACTACATGCTTGCTTAATTGCTTGTACTCTGTACTTCTGTTTATCAGCAAATGCCATTGCTAGTGGAGGGCACTTGACTACATCAGCGGCAGCTGAAGCTCAAACTCATCAAAATCCTCAACGAAAGTGAACCTACACATTTGGGTGTTAATGAACCGAATTATTTTTACCGTTCTACTGGAAAATTCCAACAAAAAAATCATAGTATGGTACTTAAGGAGAAAAATCATCAGATAGAGCAGAAAGCAACAAATTGTCGTAAGAGCCTTCTTCATGAGGAATTTGCTAGCGCTTGGTTACACAATACGTAAGCATCAGGTGACCATTTAGCTCTACTATTATACTCCCTCCGTTCATTTTTATGGAGCGTATTTTGACTCTACGAAAGTCTTTAAGATTATTAGTCAAAAAATACTTAACATATCCATTATTAGTCAAAATTTACAAATGTTGATTTTATGACTTATATTTTGGGGAGGGAGTACTACCTTTGTTGATTTTTTTTATTTCTATAAGGTGTTGTTGGACATGGTGTCATGTTAGACTTTAGACCGGCAAAATTCGAAGGCCTCGTTTGGATGGGCTGAATTTTAGCTCGAATTCCGATGAGCATTTTTTAGCCCACTTAGTTTAAGGAGGGCTACTCGAGCATAAATTTTGGCCTAGTAAACTTGGGCCCAACAGGCAATAAACAACAGGGCTAAGTTCAGCCCGTCATTGGTGTAATTTCAGACCTTCAGTGAGCATAATGTCGGCCCGTTGACTGTCAATGGGGTGTAATTTCGTCACCATCTTCTTTGATTTCTTCTGAACCCAGCATTATGATACAAGCAACACATGCTACAATCTTCAGAGTCATTTACACTAGGATGGATGCAAATTGGAAGCACCTGAGAAACCCAGTCACCCCAGCAAGAGGGTCTTGCATGATTCTACTTCATGTTTCTTTCTGTTCTTTTAAACGGGTCACTCTGTTATAAATCTCATCAGCATGTTAAGTCACCGCTTCATCCCTGGATCTACTTTGATCCAGCATGAGAAACATACCGTGCAGCTTCAGAGAATCTTTTGCATGAGGATAGGTTTCAGATTCTTCAACCACATTTGATGACAAGAACATTCTTCTTCGTACATATATAGGCTCTGTTTGGTTGAACTTCCGCCGGCTGCTTTTGCTGTGGAAAAGCTCAAAGGCAACCAAAGGTATATTGCTCTGCAGTTGCTTTGATAGAAACATCTGTTTTCTCTGGTATATTTTCCATAGTACCAAAGACCCTGCTTCTACGGCTGTGAAGCCTAACGTTTTGCTGAAAATTACCCACAGCCATTGGTAAGTGGTACCCCTTCATGCGGCTTCGCTCTCGGCCAAACGCTATTCTCATCCCCACGCCGCCCCATGTGCTCCTCGACGCCGTCGGTCCCTGCTGTCCTCCTCGGCGCCGTTGGTCCCTGTCGTCCTTCCTAGCGCCGCCGGTCCCTGCCGTCCCCCGCCCTACTCTCAGGCGCCGCCACTGCCTGTCCTACTCCCCCGCGCTGCCGCCCCCGCGCTCCTCCAGCGACGTCGCCACCCGCCCAACTCCTCGGCGCCCCTGCCCCCGCCCAACTCCCCGGCGCTGCCGCCCTCCGCCCTGCTCCTAGGCATCGCCAGCTCTAGCTGGCTACGAAGGCAACGCGCAAGTCAGCCCTGGCCACCGGCAGTGTGAAGAAGCGGTGCCGCTTCCGTCCTGACACCATCGCGCTCCAGGAAATCCACGAGTACCAGAAGAGCATGGAATTGCTCATCTAGAAGCTCCCCTTCCGGCGCCTTGTCCCAAATTTATGTGTTCATGTTGGTCTTGTGAACTGATTGTCTTGTACCGTTATATTAGATCTGTGACAATTCGATCAATCAATTGTTCTCCTGAAAAAATGGTTCATGCAATCCAAGGCAGTACACACTGTGGAGGTGTGGTTTTTTCAGATGCTGCCATCCATAGTCATAGACAGATGAAACTGATCGACTTTTACAGTTCATTTACTATATAGTTTGTAAAACTGATTCGAACGGCAAGCAGTGTTATATTGCAGTGCTCTACAAAATTTTGTTTTCAAAGATTTGTACTCATGGGTTCCCTAGCTAGATCAAGCTTTCTGTCTTTAATTGGCAAACATGACCTAATTTTGTTCTTGCTTGACTGAATTTTGTCATGGCTATTGCCAATGTTTGAAAACATGCATGACGCAGCTGCATCAGACAGTACGCCCCATGATTCCCGGATGCCGTCCCAAAACCCAACGCACATTTTGTGGCTTTCCCCCTGGCACTGGCTCAGGTATATGAAGTACCTGCTCTTTATGCAGCAGGAGAGCACATGGAGTACAAGCTTGTTGTCAACTCCTTGTCCTTGTCTCCATCCTATGGTTGTCTGCTGAATTCCTAATAGGGAGAACTTCCAGGAGTCCTCAAGATGTAACCTTTGTGCTTGCATAATTGCATGGACAAGCAAGAGAAATGTCACTTGACAAAGATAGGATCAATCAGCTGGTAGATTCTTCAGCCAGGCCTCCAAGGCCAGGTTACCTTTCAACTTTCAAGTACTACATGGTTATGAGTTTGATCAGAATATGAACTACTTCCTGGCTCAGACTAATCCCAGCTAGCACTACTGCTACTTCCTTGTTACATAGATAATCCCTAAATATTAATAAGCTGGGGGCAACACTGAGATGATGTTGCACTGTCAATAACTAAACTAAATACTAACACCTCTTAGCCTTCCTGAGCTACATTGCACATTACAAAACTGAAAGATCTGCTCATGCCTTAAGAAAGGTCAGTAATGCTTACAGCCCTGTCTCCTTGAAGCTCTTGGTGAGCCAGATGGCTGTCTCCCTGGGGGAGACTTTCTCAGGGCCAAATGGCTTAAGCAAGATCCCCAGCTCCTCATACCTCTCCTGCTGCAGCAGCTGCGAGCTGAACTCAAGCAGCCCTTCCAGTGCCTCCGCACGCTGCTGGTAGGATGATGTGTCAAACCGCCGCTGCCTGGAGTCTGACGAACCACGGCTTGAGGCTGCAGTGGCGTTGCGGCCTGAAGAGTCGCTCCCATTGTCCCCATCAGCATGGAATGTTTCAACCATGCATTTGTCTTTGGTAATTGACTGGTCGATGCACTGTGGTGTTGCATGGTATGAGCCATCTGCCGAAGAGCGTTTGTGGATTGAGAACAATGGTTCTTCCGATGAGGCTAGTGGGAATTCAGCGATTCTGTCTATCCGAGGTGAATTCACGGACACATCTGGGGATTCCAGCTGGTCAAGGATGCTGATGCTGTGCTTGGGTGTCTGAAATGTTGGCAATGGGAGGGATGCTCTGCGTGCTGCTTGAGCACTTCTGTTAACGGGTGTTCTTGAAAGCAACTAGAAAAAGGTAAAATAGAAATTAAATGACTGGACCACATTTCCTTAAGAAAACTATAGGCGAGTAATTTAGTCAATGAAGCACATAGGGAATGTAAAACAAACTGCTAGAACAACAATGCATACTCAAATCTGAAACATCACATCAGGCAGTACATTGAGCAATACTTCAATTGAACTTATTTTATCTATTTGCACAACGAAGTTATAGTCTACTAGACAGTTTCAATTCAAAGATGAACACCAGATGATGTTAAAATGTAAGTCATGCGGGTGCATTTAGAATATGCTATAAACAGGTCTTAAATGAAAGTATTACTCTCTAAAAGTTCTTTTAGTATTGCTAACAGTGTAACAGCATTTAAAATATGGTAAATGTGTCATACCTCACTCCGATTTACTCTGTTGTAAGATGCTTTTGAAGGTTCTAGCTGAGGAGTCATGATTGTCTTGGTTGGAGTACTTTTGGGAGTCCTCATGATACTTGACGTCCTTGTGGTTAAGCTTTTACTACTAACCTCCTCAGCCAGACTATCATCAGCAGATAAATCTTTGACACTCTGTGTAGTTGTGTATTCCTTGATACTCCGAATGGAGCTATGAGAAGTTCTTTCAGGAGAAGGTTTGCTAAAGGTGACAATTCTCTCATTACCCAAAGAGCTCCTCCTGCCCTTGCTTCTGCACATGGACTCAGTGGGAAATGTCATTCTCTTAACCTTGTCATCTGGAGATTGATGGGCAGGAATTATGTTGCGAGCAGGAGAAGATTTCAAATGTACTTGCAGAACATAAGGTTGGAGATGTGGATGCTTGAGTAGTTCACTTGCCTGCAGAAAACAATGATACAAATATTCTTATCATATTAAACATGTAAAATTAGTAATTTCACAGTTATATAAGAGGATTATCGAGCAATTACACTTGGCCTGTGTTCTGGACTTTTTCGTAGCATGCTCTTAATAAGTCCCCTACTGCATGATGACAAAGCTTTGAGAAATATGCTAAAGTAAATTTATAAGAGAAATTAAGACGGCAAGAAACTATTAATTATTGGAAACTTACAATGCACCAGAATATCTTGTTGGCAATGGCGACACAATTGACTTGGTGATCTTATTGATAAGAGCTTGCATGTCCTATGGAAAAAACAATGGAGTCAGATTCGGTCAAGTCATTTGAAGAGTGCTCAAAATTAGATGAAATAAGATGTCCAAATCTGTCTTCCAAATTAAGCTGACAATAAAATATGCACTTAAAGAGGTAACTGATTAACACGAGACATATATTGTAAGCATAACAACTGCAGGGATAATGAAAATCAAGTAAATATGCTAACTAGTCAAAAATAAGATAAACAGGAAGCGAGTGCAGTAAAAAAAGTAAGGCATATACCACGTCATCTAACAGCTCAGCAATCAACTTGCACAATTCAATAGCTAATATAAGCAATCTCAGAACTTACAAAAGCTTTAAATGCAGGCCTTAGGGCAGTCATTTCATATATACAACATCCTGAAACATAAGCATTGCAAAGTGAGGTAGATATCTAACTGTGTGCATTAGGTATTGTACATCCAAGTGAAGAATTTACCTAGTGACCAAATGTCAGATTTGGTACCATAAGGTATATCAGCAAGAAGTTCTGGGCACATATAACTTGGTGTTCCTACCACCTGCATGTGGAGCACAAGTTACCACCAGTCCACCACCAGTATAATGGCATGTGCACTAAAGAAATGAGATGTTTAAGTACTAACCGAGGATGCCAGATCATCTGAGGTCAATATTTTCGCAAGACCAAAGTCACCTGCATGTAGATCGAAGGGAAATTAGACTGCATCCAGAATTATGTAAACTGCTATGAAACATGCACTTCTAAAATGGATGGTGGCATACCCAGTCTTATACTTTGATCCCTTGTGAGAAAAATATTTGAGCACTGAAACAGATAATGGATCAACTTCAGAAAACATATTTCCAGGTCACAGATGTAATCAGATTCAAGCATAGCAGCATTACCCACCTTAACATCACGGTGAAGTATGTGATTTGCATGCAAATAGTCAAGAGCCATGAGGAGCTGCACAAGCCACTTGCAAAGCTTCTGGAGAATAAGGTAAAAAGCTGGTAGTCCATACCTTGTACCAAGGAGCAAGCTAAAAATGTTCAACTGAAAACAAAACGATGAACTATACCTCCTCAGAGAAATGAGTTCCGGTAGCTCGTTTGATAGCTTCAGCCCTGGACCAGAAGGGAGTTCATGTTAGCAACCCCCCAAAAATGCCAAGTTCGACAATGGAATGGCAAACAGAACATTACACCTCAGAGATACATACATGTCTCCTCCTTCGCAGTAACCTATAATGATGCAAACATAGCAACCCTGAAAGTTAAAAAAAAAAAGTCCTAGTGAAACATTTCAAGGATTTCCACATCATTCAACACAATGGTGTATATAAGTAATGGTAATCCTGAACAATTTATTATATTCTTCTTACAAACCAAAGTCAAATTGTCTAATTGTTACATTGGTCTTCTTTTCCTATTTGCTTCAACTAACCTTCTCCACCCATGAATCCTTGTACTCCACGATGAATGGGTTCCTAACTGTGGCAATGAGCTGCATCTGCATTCAGATCCAAGTTCTGGTAAGCGTACAAGCAATACTACAACAATAGATCATAACATCTCTTGTATCAGACCAGTTCACATCACTAGTCTAGACAAGTGACAAGAAAATGTAAATTATATTATTGTCAGGAACAAACTATTTTCTCAGGAAACATACAATGGCAATACTAATCATTGTGTACCTAGAGTTGACCGGCATAACACATTCTTGGGAACAAAAGACATTGTGTGTGAAATCATAACTAAGTAGAAACATGATGAAAAGGTCACATACAAAGCATATGTTGCTTACCTCCTGGTGGGCAGACCTGCGAGTGCGGTCTGTCTGCCTAGCAAGCCGGATCTTTTTCAGCACATACCTGCACATTTCACAGACTCCAAATGATCAAAATGGGTTTCGCATACTGATACCAAAAGGCAGATTTCTTTCTTTCTTCTCTCTCTCTCTCTCTCTCTCTCTGTGTGTGTGTGTGTGTGTGTGGATAGGAGAAATGTGGAGGTGGTCCTAGTCTCACCTCTTCTTCTCCACCTTGTGCCTGACTAGCAGGGCAGAACCAAATGCTCCTTTACCGATCTGCTCCAATACCTCGTACTGCTCCATGGTTGTGATTTTTGCAGTTGCCTGGAGAGAAATCACAAGACGAAATTAACACTGTTAGCTCCCGTTGTTCTAGTTGGGGTAAACAAGAGGGAAATTAATAGAAGAACGAGGAATCGACATCTGTGCCCTGGACTTGAAAGATTTACAACGAAATGCCGACACATTTTCACCGTAGATAAAACGGTGCCAACATTGCCGACAGCAGGGAAGGCAAAGTAAAAAAAATGCGAGCTCACAAGAATGAAAGAAAAGCATTATCGAAAAAATACAAGAAATAAAATATACATAGTGCCATCTGGCACGAACGCGATATGCTTTGCGACAAAATAACCGACCAAGAATGGAGCTTTTCCTTTTCTCCAAAATGGAGCTCTGAACCCAAATGCCAAGCCAAACAACACATTGGATTGCTAAATGTTAAACCCAGCGGAAAGATAAAGTTTTTCCTGGCGCTCAAAATCGAAAGCAGCAGCTCGAAGTCGAAGCTCGAAAAGCTTTGTTTTTTTGAACAAGAACAAGAACAAGAACAAGAAGAAAACTAAATGCCATACCAAAAATATTTAAGAGCTCACGAGCCCCTCGGGAGAAATTTGGAGGGTCACTCGTTCATCCGCAAGAACACAGCAGCAGAGTAGAGCCTAGAGGATGTGAAACCATGAACACAATGCCATCACATTAATCCCAAGAGCACACCAAAACCACCAATAAAACCCAGAAAAGACCCCTCACATTAAAAAAATCCAAGCTTGGAAACTCCAACGAATGCCAACTGCTGCATGCAAGAACACACCAAAACCACCAACCCCTGGGGAGCAAAACCGCTCCGCCCAACTCCAACATACTCCGCAAGCTACGGAAGAGAAGAGAGCAGATTAGCGGGCAACGAATGGTTTGAGGCTGCTCACCTGACAAACACAGATCTCACCGCATTTGATCACGCGGATGAGACAGAGAGGAAGAGGGGATTGCCTGTAGCGGGAGAGGAGGCGAGGAAGGCAGTGCGGAGCTGCGCGGAGCGAGTTCAAACTTCAAACTTGCGGATAGCTTACGAACCCGCAAATTTTATACAAATTTTAACCAGCAATGAGTGGGGGGAAAAGGTGATCGAGCGAGCGGCGAAGGGGGAAAAGGAAAGAGAGGCTCTGGGCTTCTGGAGAGAGAAGAACGGAGGAAGGGCAGGGCGGTGATGCCGTGATGGTGAGGTCAAATCAGCGTTTTTTTTTTCCTTTCTGCTTGGGTTAAATGGTGCAGTGCTGAACTGGTGATGGAGACGTAATGTGCTTTTTTATTGCCAAATACACTGGAATTTTATTAGATTTTTATAGAAATTAGTTCGAGATTATCGTAAAAAGCTTTTAAAAATCCTTTATTCGAGGTTTTAGAGTCCTTAGGCTGTGTTTACACGGATGGATATATGAGACGAGATAAGACAATTTCACCTTTGAAGCTATTTGGACGAGAGATATTTAGAACGGAATGATTTACGAGGAAAATATTTTCTCTAAATTTTGTTCGGCTTATTCCTGAAAAATGAGAGAATACGCTTGTTTCACTTACGCGCAAGAGAATGATGCGTGCGGTGTACATGTAAGGCACAAACCATATTGTCTCGTTCTTTCAACCAAATAAAAATAGATTCATCCTGCTAACTAAATAGAAAATAGGATGATCTCAACCAAAAAATGTAACCATTCCATTTTATTATGTTCCCAATCTAAACACGGTCTTTAATTATAGATTGTTTTGATTTTGTCGGCAATAAATCAACTAAGATTGGTATCATTTATTTAGCAAATAAAAAGAGATAAAAAGTGTCTACAGGTATAAAACTAATTCTATTTAAAAACAGTTTAAAAGACTAAACCGAGTTGTATAAAAAGAATCAGATGCACTTTTCCGCTGTAAAAAACAACCGCTTATTTGCAACTGGTAAAATAATCAAGTTGCTAAAATATATTGATTCGAATGGTTTTTTTTGGCGGATTTCTGCATGGATAAGAGAGACTGAGACACACAGAGAGAGAGAGAACGTCACATGCTTGCAGTTGCAGGAGACTCGCATGCATTTACGATAGAAACTGATCCAGATACTCTCACCGGTACTGGAAGCAGAAGTAAATTGTTGCCATCCGTTTGGCTATCTTGACATCTTGTGATTTTCTCAGTCGAATATTTCGTGCAGCGACACAACACCAGAGCGCAGAGGCTGCCTACAAATATATAGAGCCAGCGTAGCGTGAGCAAGAATGCAAGATTATTACCATCAAGGTATTGGGAGTCCAAATCTGTTGGTGTTTGTATTTGGCTGCTTCTCGAACGATAGAGACCAGCAATGCAATTCATTTCCATTGTTTAAAAGTACTATATTTCAGTATGGACAAAGTTGTGGAAACCACCAAACTCTGCCGATTTTTGAGGGGGAAATTTCAAACGTTATGTCACCCGCCTGCAGAAACTTTAGCCATAATATTTTAATTATGTGTTTTTTCTATCCTCGTATTACTAGAATATTGTATTCTAGCGAAGCCCTTCCAACTAATGTAGAGCCATTCAAGACGAGACCGTGTAGAATTGTACGTACTGTATCGACCCTTTTTTCCATTGCGAAATTTTCAAATACGTACGTATGGCAATTGCTACAAACTGTACATCATCGTATTGGATATGTTTCAAGAACTACAGTGCGATACAGCACCGTTTAGCTGTTTATACTTTATTAGCGCTCCGAGGAATGTCTTTCTCGTGTGTACTCCTCCCATTTGATCCGTATAGGATGCTTGTAAATGCGTATCCCTCTACAGATACGTAGTAGAGTACGTACTATATCCTCGCACAAAACGGAGGCAGGAGTCGCGCTGCCATTTCCTCGTACGAAGCTACGTACTACCGGTCCAACGCTACTATACATCACGACTCGTACATCTCTCGGTGTCTTTCTTTGATTCTTTCTTAAATACGCGCGTCTGAATTCCTGAAGATTTCTTTTTTTTCTCTTTTTTTTATTGGAATCTTGAAGACGATACAAGCGCATGAGCACAGGTTCAGAAAGGCTACTGCTTGTCACACTGTGATCTGTGAAGACCTGGGCTGTGTGACAGAGAACCAGGGGCAAGCTGCCCAATGTTGTTGACTCCCTGTACGGCTGTACCCTGTGCTGCTGCCGCTGCCTGGATGTTTCTCCTCTCCTCTGTCTGTCTTTAGCTCATATTTATACTCCCTTCGATATTTTAGATATTTTATAGTATAATAAAGCTAAACATTATTATTATTTAGATTCGTTGTATTATAAAACTTTCTATTCAATTCTATATTACTATATTATGCTATTTAATTCTAGATTACTATATTATGAGACGGAAAGAGTATAATTGTATCAGATAAACCGATGCATCCTGTGGCCTTTCCCCTTAGCTGACCTCACTCAATGGTCTTTTCCTCAGCACCTCGGATAGTTCCACCGGCTGCTTTCCGCACACTGCAACTATGCTGTTTTCTAAGGTCATCTCTAATGGTAATGGGGAATGATAGTTGTACAAAGCTTGTTATTGCAATAATATTTAAATAGAGCTATCCTAAATCTAAAAAGAATGTTTTTCTGAACTAAATGATTATATTATTTCGCTACTAAACCAAACAAAACAGACAACACAAAAGTTTACTATAACCAATCCAATCTCCTCGTCCCTAGGTGCAAGGGGGCATCGGGCAAAGGCACTACTCACACGGCGCAGCGGATTGGCAGGGCGGTGGACGGCGCCGACGACATTCGTACGTACGTGGTCTTCATCCATCATCCATGCCCGTGGGCCACCAGTGTCCCCAAATCTCCCTTCTATTCCATTCCATTCCATGGTGGCAACACCAATTGGATTTTTGCAACCAAGTGCGTTAGAAGAAATACACAGTCATCGAGTTGTTTTTTCTCATACGACCAGGTTTATAAATACCGGTTGGAAACGGTGGCCAAACGTCACAGTTATCATAGTACTAGTACATGCTAACCAATCTAGTTACCGTCGAAATTAGTCTGTTTTAATGGTTAACAGATTAACAGAGTCGTTTCCACAGCTCGTTACACGGCGAGATATCGAAAACGAGAGTATACGCCCTGGCTCTTGGCAGTGCTTATGGTCAAGCTTAAGCAGTCTTGAGGATACCCTAAAGTTGCATCGTCGGTGTCACTTTTTTCTTCTGTCTCTGAATCTCTGATAGAAGAACAAGTGACTATATGGTCTTTGATACATTACTTTAGAACATATGCATCTTTTGATAGAGCTGTAAAGTAAAATTTGCTACAAAAAAGTTATGAAGAAGAAGAAATCGTACTAAAATCTCAGGGCATGCAAGGATGCAATTGTTAGGACAGTGCGTGTGTTCAGGACAATATATAGCTAAGGCACAGCCAGTTTCTCCGATGCACTGTCCTTGGAGCCCCCTTTGTTATTCCAGTCAAATCCGTGTCAAAGTTTGCCACTATTTTGGGGATTGCATTATTTCCATCTCGAGTTTGACTCGCCACCTGAAGTTGTTTGTCAAACACCATACCATACGGTTTAAGACAATAAGAACATGGAAAGGACTAACTATCTTACTCTCCACAGATAAAATTTACCATCTCTCTAAAAAATAGAGCATCAAATGACTTCTTATCCTACTCCCGTATTTAACTGGCTCCATAAAACCATATTTATCCTTCATAGATTTAGAAAATTCCTTAAAATTTTAGAGAGTAAAATATATATGAAGATAAATTACATAAAGAACGAAGATGGAGTCAGTAAGATTTATGATTCTCTGGAAGATAATATATCATAGTCCATCTCAATGCCAAACAGAACATTGTTCCGTGCAAATTAATGAAACCAAACAAACCCTCGCGTCGATCGCAACATGACAGAAGCTCAGAAACCTCAAATACGCCGAGTTAATGAGAAAGTTGGTGAAATCGACGTGTTAAATAACTCCACGCTCAGTGATAGCCTGCACTTAATTTGCACGGCTGCTTTGCTTGCAAATCAATTTGGAGTTTGCTTTAATACATGAAAAACAACAGCAGCAGCAGTGTACCGACAAGCTCGAGAGACCGAAACGAGACGAGGCTACCGCCTGTCGGTTGGATGGCCCGTGCGATGTGCAGCACATTGAATTGCGACGAGCAGGCTGCAGGCCTACCACTTTGACAGCCAGTTAACGTGTTGAAAAAACACGCACGGTTGGTGTGGGTTCAGATGATCCTATTGATTCAGTTTAATTTCAGGCACTCAGCATTTCAGCTAGCTGTCCATGCAGATAGATACAGTGTACAGTGCAGTGCAGGATGAATCTTTGGACTTCCGACTCGTGAGTCGTGTCTTCACGCACTGCTGGAGATGTCATCTCGTTAACAAGAAGCATTATGGCTCCATTTTAGATAGTTTACATCTAGTTCTAGTTTATGACTCAAAAGTTATAAATTATCTAAAAGACAAAATTTACTGTTTAAGTAAGTCATAAGTCTACGTTAGATCTTGTTGATGGAAAAAAGCTCTTGTTTTGACACTTTTTTAGTTTATTTGAATTAGATCTCCACTTCACCTAAGATCAAAAAATTACCCCAAATAATAATATTATCAATTAAACACCAAACAAACTATGTAAAACGAAAATACAATATTTTTAGCATACTACATAGACAATAAGCTCAGGTTTCACGAGCCATTTAAAAAAGAACACCGAGTTTTTTAGAGTTTTTTTAATAACAACTTATTTAGACTGTTAAGCCAGGTTAAGTTGCTTTATAAATAAGCTAAAACCGTTTAAAAATGACACTGTTTATTTTTACAGCGACCAAATCAAATTTTATACATACGTTTGTCCAACCGTATGCCATCACTGTAAAAAATACTAAAAATATTGTATTTGCGTATGTGGATGACAACCCGCACGTGCAAACACATTTCTCGAGTTTGTTGTTTGGACTTCGGAGTCGTGGCGTGCACGCGCTGCTGGAGACGTGATCTCGTTAACAACGTTTACAAGAAGCGTTTTAATCAAATGTTAAGCTGGTGCCAGGTCCCCTTGATCAATAACTATATTTTCTCTCGTGAGCGGTGAGCCCACATCACCCCAATTAATTCAAATCATTAGATGATTGATTTAAGGCGTAAACTGTCTCTTCCATTGTGAAGCAATATCACCTCAACTTTTTTAGCTTCGCATGATTAATTAAAAATATATACAGATTGCATGTCAAGTCGAAGCCTTCTAACTCATGTTTGCCATTTTTTCATGCATCTTTATCTGCGGCAATGCGCGGAGTTTTCATCTAGTTAACCTTCTGAAGCGACTGCATTTTGCGATCTGTATATCTTCGCTTAATCTAATTTTTCGCTCCGCAATAACCGCAACGATGAACACCGGAAGAAATTAAACACGACTTATGATATGTCTAAGTCGGTTCAAATCCAGCTAGGCCCCAAAATTTAGGGCACTTAGAGCATCTCCAACAGATTAACTATCTGCCTCTCCAAACTAAATTTTAGTCATTTAGATAAAAAATACACTCTAATAGGCTGACCAACGGGATGACCAAATCATCCAGCTAGCCAAATCAGTCTGCTCACTAGCTAAACTTGGCCAGCCAAGATGGGTGGCCATCTGCTGTGGGCCCATGTTGTGAATTGTCATCCTCCTCCACCTTCGCCTCCATCCCCACAGTCTATCTCCCGGCTCCTGCCTCCAAGAGAAAGGAAATGGGAAAGTAAATTTTTTAGAGAGTTAGAAATATAGAGTCTGTTGGAGTGTATAGTAGATATGAATAGGAATTTTTTTTGATAGTTAGTTAAATGGGCAAATGGAGAGTCAAAAATAGATAGATTGTTGTAGATGCTCTTAGACCGCACATATCAAGAATTTCTCGCTATTTAAGCTGTCTGAGCATGGATTTGTTTGGAATTTTTCAATCAGTTTCGTAGTTAAAATCTAAAAACCAAAATAAACAGATGAACTCAGCATAACAGCAACCGAGATTCATGAAAAACACCAAATTATTGAAACACAAAATAAAAATTGTTCAGATCTAAACCCTAAATCCCTAGACATGCAGATTGGTAACGACCGACCTGTCACATTAATTTGATGGTCATTGCAAAAAGACACTCACGATTCATCCGGGTATATCTGTCGGGTTCAATGTCAGATAAGTGATGACACACATCGAAGGTTCTCAAGATCTATGCCCATCACTGACAGGACACATATTATAATTAAGCATTTGTCTCGCATGGAGGGAACAGCTCAAAGGAATCCGATGCACCAGCTTTTCAGCTAGCAAGTACTCCACTACTGATTACAAGTTCAGATTAAGCCGAATCGACGAGATGATTAAGACTAGCACAAGCCCGAAATGGCATGCGGATTTACAGATAAATGCTGTACTTTATGCCCCTGAAAAAGGATTATACCATACAAACGTCAATGACTACCTGAAAAACTGTCACTTCGCTGGAAATGATGTTGGTGACAAAATGATGATCTTTCAGCGTGTTATTTGGTCGTAGCAACTCTTGTGGAGCATGATCAAATGGAGCACGCTCATTACTGATGGCTACTGTGATAAACAGTTTGTTGTGCCCTTTCGGCATGCACATGATGCTTGAGAAAAATGGAGATTACTGGGTCAATGGTGCGCCGGCCCCACCAGAAATTTCTATGGCTTGCTTCCTCCCCAGTTGAGAAAGTCCTAGGTACGACGAAAGTCGTAGGTATCAAGATTTTTCATCGTCTAGATAACAAACTAGTATAGTAACCAATAAACTAGATTAATTTTCTTTAGATAACCATCTCTATTTGACTTGGCGCGAGCTGTCTTTAGTAATTGAGGGGTGGTAGAGAGCACTTATCATGCACCCTATTTGACATCAACATGATGTGCAGTGTACTCCTAAATGATTTTAGTTTGAGTATATGTATTGAAATAGGCTATAAAAATATTAGATGGATTTAAAAATTATATTGTTTAAGAATTTAGAAAGTGTGTTCAAACTTAAGTCATAAGCCAATTCCTGAAACGAACAGGCCTTTAACTAGAGCAGAGTTAACTTTGAGTTTTGTCGTCGTTGTAGTGCAGAATTGAATCTTTGACCGAATTTGCCGAACAGTTTCGCTGAAATTACTCAAGCAGGTTAAGTTAGAAGGGACCACTGTAGAGTATAGCCCCACTTCCAAGTTCCAACCCAACCGCCGCAGCAGTGAAGGAGCCAGCTGCCAACGGTAAGATTTTATTTCTCTCAGAATTTCTCTGTATAGTAAATGCAAATTTTTTATGAGTATTTGCCAGATTCATGTGCCTAGTTTTTGTTGAAAAATTTCAGCCATAAAAATCGCACATTGCTGAGCCTAGAATCGCAGTTCTGTATGTGCGCAATGTTAGTTGTTAGATCATTTGTGCTGCGATTTTGTTGATTTACATTGCTTTACTTTATTTTTTCTAAGCTTGGATATTTTTATGTTAAGATTTTATAAATCTGTATCAAGTGTGTGTGTGTGTGTATATATATATATATATATATATATAGATGATGTCTAGATTAGAAAAAAGATATGCTGCATCAGGAGTACTAGTTAAAAGCATATATGCAAGGATTAATTCCAGCATTGATGTGGCATCGGCAATTAGCGGTACGTGCACAACGCTAACCAGCAAGTACCCATCATGAGTACATATGGTTTGATTATTTGAACGTATATGCACGGCGCACATCACACACACACACGTATATATAGACACACACACGCATTTACTCCGCGTCAAAATATAAAGACTTCAGGTTTAAGCACGTATATTAATGAGATATAAAAAAATTATAATATTTTTTTAAGTAAGTAAGTATGAGTCTGAAAGTAGCTGGACAAAGTAACGAGTAGATACTTTAGAGTTTAGAGATAAAAACAACTTTTTACTTAATACTAAATTGCTGTATTTACAATAAAATTTAAACTTTAGATACGAGAGTATGTAATATATGGACTAACTCCGCGATCGAGCTAGCCTCTAACTCTAACACGCAGTAATTTGATCGTACAAAGAAAGGACTCGTGACCTACCCGTTTGATTCATCCCTTCACCTGCACGCACGCATGAGGCAGGGCACGGACGGACGGACGATAATGTGGATGAATAGGTGGTAGATAGCGATAACAATGGTAAAATAAATGTATTTGTACCTGTTCATGACACTAATTATTTTTCATGCTAGTATATATATGAGTAGTGTTCAAGATATTAATTAATTTTCATACTCGTGTGTGTGTATATGTATGTATATATATATATTTGATGCCTGATGGTACCAACACACACGACACTGTTGTTGTTGGGCTATAGACTTAACTAATCATATACACAGATAGATGGATACATGTATTACTAGTGTATCTGGGTAAATATGTGTATGTACTACTTTCCATATATATACCAGCTTTACCATTAAACATGTTTTTTTCCTATTTTTTAATCATTCTCTAATAAAATAATTCTCCACAGATATACACTATTCCAAATTCCAATGGAAATATAAAGTTTTTTGGTAGTCATAGAGTTGGCGTATCATATTTCTTCGACTCGAATACCGAAAGAAAGAGGGGGGAAATTGTCGTAGTTTAGCTGCCTGGCAGGAGTAGTAAGGCCACATAGGAGGGAGGCCCTTTCGGCCGCATGGGCCTCAATCTTGGCTCACCTGCATCTACATATAATCTCAGGAACTGAATTGATATATAAAGTAAAAGGATGAAAACTGTTGAAAAACTGAAAAACAATCCACCAGTTGCAGTCTTTTGAAAACCACAGTATATAAAATGTTCACCAGATTTAGATCTCAATCCAGCCAGCAACCTTGAAGTACAACATTTGTAAATAGCTCATCAGTTTTTTTTACTTGTACACAGATTCACACTGTTCTTCAAATAATCAATTATTACCTCTGTTTCTTACAAAAAAAGCATTGTCATGTTCACTTTACACAAATCATGGAACATGATCAGAAACTACAAGCAACATAAGCTGGCCTCAATTTTACAAGCTATGAAATAAAATTATGAGAGATGGTTAATGTCAATGAATTGGTTCAAAGATAAAAGAAAAACTGTCAACAACTACCATTTACAATCAATCATTACATCCCACTTATCTATTATAATTAAAACAATAGAAAAAAAATAAGCATCCATGTTCGCTTTCAAGACCCCAAAAATTCACCACATTAATCAAAGAAAAAGAAAAATATAGGGAAAGGAAAGTTCACGCAATCTCTTACGTGCCACTTGCTCTCTCACTGACATTCTCACTAACATGTAGTCCATATGTGTTATGTGTCGCAGGTAACGATCTGATGGGATACGAGTGGAACGTAGGAGGCCTCGGTGCAGGAGGCTTCCCTGGTGGTCTCCCCGTGATGAGGAGGCTGTCTCAGTGGCCGGCACAAGTGCAGAGAAGCGGGATGAGATAATAGAGAACGAGGTG
>KE373157.1:581838-592847 GCA_000418225.1 Zizania latifolia | reverse complement strand
CAGGCTGGACTCTTTCTAATCTGTTTTAGGACTTCCGGACTCCTTGGGAACTTGCGGCCAGGGCTTGGCCCGTCCCGCCTAGGGCTTTAGCCCATGATCAGCCCCTTCCTCCTTGTGTACACGTTGCCGACCATGACAACATGTCCATTAAAAAAACGAGTGGCACATAAGAGAACGGGAGAACTTTCAGTGGTATATAAGCAATTATCTCGAAGATATAATGGTCTAGATTAAAGTATGATTGTAGAGAAATAAAACATATATTTAGTAGAGTTAACCTGAGAGAAACCACAATTAAGAAATACTGAACAGCTAGATGTCCCATTGAAAGCTGAAGAAGAAAACAAGTAGGATAATAAATAAAGCTAACATTAATAGATTTGCTTGTTCAAGTAAATTAACCGGCACAAACAGGCGAGCTATCGTTCTAGTTTACCTAAAACTACCTGACCGGCAGATAACTTGCTGTAGTTCTGAAGCTGAAAAGCTTGGCCTTCCATTTCGCTTACAGAAGAAGCAGCCCGAAGGCGAGCTAGTCATCAATGGCTTTTGCTCTCATGCAACCACACGGTGAACCTCGCTGTCTCCGACTGTCCCGCCTTCTACCATAGAGAAAATCTACTATCCGCACCTTTGACCGCCGCTGCATGGTTTTTGATGCTCTTATGCTGGTCTGCTCCTCCTGGTATTTAAGCAGAGCCTCCTGGACCTTGTGCATTTCCACCTCCAGCCTCCCAGTCTTCTCTGACATCTTCCTCGCACGCTCCAGGAGCTTGCGCTGGTGTCTGCTCCTCAAGTCGACGTTGTCCGCATCGAGACCATCTGCAGATGTGAACTCCTCGGCCTTCTTGGACAGCTTACTGTTGCTGTTGATCAGCTGCATGATAGTGCCCTCAGCTTCCATTATTTGGTACCTAACGCTCTCGAGCTCAAGCTCTTCTGACGCCTCGGTGTTTCTTCTAAGCTCCTGGATGTTGGATTGGAGGGCATTGAGCCTGTGTGCATCAGAAGACAATCTTTCAATGACCTTGTTCTTCCACTCTTGGTGCGGCTCCATGGTGACTGAACTTGGTAACTCTTGCTTATCAATGATGCTCAGTTCTTTCACGGCCATCAGTTCAGACGGAGGCCTCTTACTGTTGTCTATCTCAAATGACTTACTTTGTGGTGATCTCAAATCACCGTGCATATGGCTACTGCTCGCTCCAACTATACCATGGAAATCGAGCATCTTGTCGTCTCCTTGGGCTACTACAGTTTTATTGGCCTCACCAAGGGAACCAGTTTTCTGAACTGAAGAAGTTTGGGTCAGGTCAAGCGGTATGTCTTTCAGCATTTGCTCGTAATTCATTTCGATTAAGTTATCGTCCAAGATCTCCCTGAGCTTCAGCACCTCAATCTGCTTCCTCGCTTCTTGCAGATTGTCATTGAAATCAAGTCTCTCTTGTTCAAGAAGGACACCTGTATCCATGACCACCTTCTGGAGTGCTTTGATTGTCCCATGCAATTTCTGCAGCTCCATGTCTTTGACTGTCCTTACTGCATTCTCATCACCAGTGGATCTCATAGTGGTTTCCAAAATCTGAGTTGATAATGCATTTCCCTTAAAAAGAAGAAACAACCAAGTAAGTTGCAAAAAATGGTACTTCAATTTTTTAGGGAAAACATGCGGATATCTAATGCTGGTCCCAAGCAGTTAGAAATGTTAAATTGAGCAATTGCAGAGTACATCCAAGAATTTTATCTGTCAATCCAACTGAATGTTATGGAATAGTTGAGTTTGATTTGTCAATGCACTACAGAAGAAGCTCAATTATATATATATATATATACACTATAGCAGGAGCAGCTGAGCAGATAATTATTGGATCCTGGATAGGAAATAGGACAGAGACTATACCTTCATCCTGAGCTTATTTGATTGCAAACAATCATTGGCAAGGGATAAGGTTTGTTTCTCTAGGGCACTGACATCATTCTGCAATGACCCTAACACTATAAAATCTCCATCCAAGTCAACTTCCAGTCTTCTGTTCTCAATCTCAACTGCATTTAGCTTGTCCTTCAGCTCATCTACATACGAGTTCCTACGGGTGATCTCTTCCTTGAGCACCTCCTTCTGTACCATGTTGCTTATCTCAAAACTCTCACATGTTATGATGAGCTCAAGGACCTTCTCCTTGAACAGAGCTGCATTCATGATGACCATCTGCATGTTAGTCAGCAGTTTTTTAACATCTTCATCACAAGATGTGATGCCAATCATAGTGTTCTCCTTGCTCCTAAGAAGTTCCACTTCGCTCTGCAATTTATGTACTTCCTCTTGTAAAATTTCATTTGATTTCTCAAGGCCAACCATGTCAACCTCTATGTGGTCCGTTTCCAAGTTTACATGGTACTCCTGGTTCCTCCTTCCAGAATTCAGGATATCAGTGCCTCTTCGTGCTGGATGTCCTCTTCCTGTAGCATTTTCTGCACTAGACCAGTTACAGACGCTGATGGTTCTACTGAGTTCTTCGTTGCAGTGATTACTCTCGATTCCAAAATCCCCAAGCTTCTTGTTCATCATCTTGATGTCCTGGTAAAGCTCACTGCCTGCTGCTTGGAGTTGTGCAAAATCACTATGCAAAGACTCCAATTGCAATGTCCTCTCTTCATGAAGGCTTCTAAAGACAACAGCAAGGATATCTTTACTGATTACTTCACTGACTAGAGTGCTAAAATCATCTTCAAAACCCTTATTTTTCTCTCTGGAATCATATAATTCATTGGACAACAACGAGTTTTCATGAATGAGCTTGATAATCTCACTTTGCAATGACCTCCGAGACTCTTGCAGTTCTGACAACTGTCCAATCAAGAACTTTGCCTCTGCCCTTAGCTCATCCACTTTGCGGTTACGATTCTCCATTTCTTTCCAGAATTCATCACTGATACTCACAAGTTCCTGCCTTTCTCTCTGAAGCTGGAGCAACTCCTCGCTCTTTGCTTCTTGCTCTTGCTTCAGGATGTTTCGCTCTGACCTTAGATCAGCCACCTCTTGTCCAAAGTGTTCCAAGAGTGTGACAACGAGTGACTTCTCGACTAGTTCATACTGTTTCTCATCCTGAGCATCAGCTATAGTGTTCAGAAGGCAGTTGATCTCATGTAAGATGAGATGCACAATGCGATCAAGCTTCATTTGGTCTAAGGATTCATACTTGTCTTCCAAGTGTAAGACTTTCAGAGCAGAACTAATCCATTCAGTTAGTTTCTGATCATTACTTGACAAGTGCTCCATTTTCTTTGCCAGAACCTGGCATACTTCTCGCTCCATTTGCAATTGTGCTGACAAATTTGAATTTGCTTCTGCCATGTCTTCCAAACACTTCTTCCAGATGAAGACATCTATCTGAGCTTTTACAATATTTTGCTGCTCCTCTTCAAGCTGCTCCTGTGTATTCCTTCCTTCCTGCAACAGTTTGTTGATTTGCTTTTGTAAAGCATTGAATCGAGACTCTCTAGAGAGTCCAAGATCATTGTGCTCCTTCCTCTCAAGCCTTATTTGTTCCTGTAACTTGATCACTTCATCAAGCACCGCGCCTTTCTCTTGCTGCAGATCAGAATGTCGCCTTTGTAACTCTGTATACTGTGCTTCCGAATTCAGTAGAGTATCACGGATTCTATCAACCTGAAACAACAATAAGAAAAGACATATAATTAAAAAGGTTCAATTGTAGTTTAATTTATAATGACGACTATTAGAAATGATAAAGTTTGCCACACATTATACCTGACAGGCAAGAGCACTCTTCTCAAATTGAAGTACAGAATTCTGACTGCGGGAAGCCTCCGAAAATTCTTCCATCTCTTTTAATTTCCCTCTCAATCTTTCAAGCTCAGCACTAGTGTCAGATAATGAATTCTCCAGTAAGACATTCTTCTCTAGTAGCTCTGACATGGTCTGAGAAATTGCCTCCATTTGTGCAACAAGGACAGCTCGCTCAGACTGATGACTGCAAATCTTGGAACTATGATGCTTGCATGATTCTTCCAGTTCCGCCTTCTTTTTTCTCAACACTTCGAGCTCAGTAGTTGCAGCTGACAATGACTCCTCCAAATATGCATTCTTCTCTGACATCCTCTCCAACTGCCTCAGGTTCTCGATGTGAAGAACTTCTTTGCTCTCATGGTTTCTTATAATCCCTTTCAACTCAACATTGCCATCCTTCAATTCTTGTACAAGTGCTTGCAGCAATTCTACATTCAAGTCCACAGTCTGTATTTGCTCTGTGATTGAAAAGTGTTTCTTCTCCAAGTCACTCCTATCCTCCTTAAGGTGACAAAGTTCATTGTGAAGTGTCTTCTTTTCATCAACGTGTCGGGAAATATCTTCCTCAAGTCTCCGTTGTGCATTCTTCATCGATATTATCTCATCCTGCAGACGAATTATCACTGCTGAGGAAGAGTGCCTTTGATCATTCAACCTTGTGTTCTCTTCTATTATTTTCTCCAACTCTTTCTCAAGCATAACCTTTTTTGTTTCAATGTCCTTTACCTTGGTTACTTCAACCTGCTTCTCAAGAGCGAAAAGCCTCAATTTGTCCTGTGCAAATACTAACTGCTTCTCCAAAGAGAGCTGAGCCATTTCTGCTTGCATGCACTTGAGATGCTCCTCTTCTGTATATATATTAAGCTTTTCCAACTCAGCTTGCTTCTCATTTAGTTCTTCATGCTGCTGTTTCAACAGATGTTTCACCTTATTCAGCTCCAAACGCATCTCCTGATTCGCTCTTTCAAGAAGAATGGAGTGTTCATCTGCTGTGGTTGAAGGTTGTAATCCAGTTTGCATATCCTCTTTCAGTCTGTTGAACTTCTCCTGTGTATGCAATATTTCACACTTGAGATTCTGTAACATTGCAGTTGATTGTTGACATTGCAGAACTGCGGCTTCCTTATCTGCCTCTTGTTTTGCAAGCGCTTCCTTGAGGCAAACGATCTCAGATTTAGCCTTGTTAGTCTGCTCCAACATTGATGAGATCCTATTCTTGAGGTCTTGGTTTTCCTCTGACAAGCTTGCTAGTTCCTTCTGCAGCCCCTCGTTATCCTGGTTATCTGTACAAGAACATTTGTTGGACATTATTTATGTTTTCACTATTAAGCTTCTCTTAAGTGCTTTATAGGGCTTACCTTTGGAATGCTGTTTTGAATCGCTAGCATTGACGATAGAGAGGAAATATGAAGTCATGTCTGGATTGTCCATGTCAGTTTCGATGGAAGCGGTTTCAGCTGGGAGATCATCATCCAAATCCGTTAGAACCTGGTCAGGAAATACTTCCGCTATCTTACGATGGGCCAGTCGGAGTTCCCCAGCTGCATGATCATATCTTTCTGCTAAAGCTCGGTATGCACGGTACAACTCCTCAAGTAAGGTCATCAGCTCAGGCCGTCTTCGGTAGTACATTTCTGCTCTTTGTGAAAATGATTCAGCATCTTCGTCAATGATCTTGATCATCAGCTTGATTTTGCAATCCATATCTGTGTTAATAAAGCATTAAAAAAGATAAGCTCAGGACAAATTTGAAAAAAACGTTGGCAAGTTGGAAATGGAATTAGATAGCAATACTGTGCCCAAACATGATACCACACACACTTCATTTCTCATAACATCCATTGTTCATACATCTGTACTGGAAACTCAGCTTTTAAGTTAACATGTCCTTCAATTATGAAGCCAGCTTATGTACAGCCAAAGGTTCATGCGAATACATGAATAATTATCATACCAGGTATTAATTTGCACGTACAGATCGTACCGCATACAATATTTGGTCAAGAAAAACTGAAAAAGTACTGCATAGAGTAGGAGCTCTTCTAACTTTCAGTGAATTCTCTACCTAACACAGTAGTATTGCATACTGTACATCAATGTGGACTATAGGGTACTGCTCTGCAGCTGACGTTCATATTCTCTATCATGGAGCTAAAGTACTGAATTTAATTCAGTTCAATCATGAGTTCAATTCACATTAGCAAATGGTACCAATTAGCATTTCGTCACAGTACATAAGTCACCTACCCGAGACCTTAATGCCTGCAGAAGAACTGGACTGTAGTGTTATATGCCAGCATTAAAGATGTCCATGTGCTTCCTCAATATCCCATGACTTTTCACAGGTACCAGATCACACTCCACAGTGCAAGTCAATTTCTGACAATATTATAAGGTGCACACATTTTTAATCTATTTCTTTTGAGAGAATAGTTTTACTTAATCATTAAAACATTTACTTCTCGCGTTGACAGCCTCAGATCACTCAAGGCCAAGCTTGCTGATGAGCATACTATATCAAGCATGCTATATCAAGTAATCAAGATTAAGATCAGGTCGCCTTGGATAATCCTCAAAATTTACATTCTCCTTTCATTAAACATTTAATTGTCCACGAAATTCGATTCAGCCTTTTTGTTGCATTTGATTATCTTTTTGGTAACAGGATTGCAATTCTAATGGCAGAAAACAATACACTTGGACTCTAAAACCCAAAAGGGTATGTTATCTGAGGAACTGTTCACAGATAGCTTTAGAATGTTTTACCTGTAAGATTCTCTTGAAGCCATTTTGAGTTCTTCAGGCAGATATGACTGTTCCACCACCACGAATACTTGCGCCTTGTATTGGTTGGTGATGTTGGTGCCATCATGCCAACAAGCTAAACAGCAGTGCTACTTTTGGACTTGGAAGAAAATTTCGATCCTTTATAAACCACAGCCAGAGGAGTATGAGTTACAACAATTAACCACGATCTATCACAGTCAATCACCTGCAAAACAAGAATAAATATCAGACTGGGGGCATAAGGCACAAAGCATAGCTGACATGAAGAAACGACCAACGGAGTAAAGAAAGGATCACTTCCTGTTCCTAATTTCAGGTTCACACTTCACAGCAGAAGATCAATACTGCAACTATAGCATTTCTCCCTTGCCACACTCACCACACCCAATACATTAAACAGCAGATTGAAAAACTAGCGGCTAAATCTCCAAGTAAAAGATTAGTTTGTGGAGACTTGGTTCAATTCCTAAACATGGGTTTTCTTGTTGTCTTTGTCATAAACGATGCAGATAAATATATAAGATGAACGAAAGCAGTAATGAATAAGCAGCAGTGAAACTGCAAGCATCCCAGTCTCCAAAATATTGCCTTCATTATTTGACAATGTGCCAGTCACAAAATAATTTTGGAATATGGAACATAAAAACATAAACTCAGTTGATAGTTAACACCAGGATGAATCACCCGAAGAATAATCACTTGTTTGATCAAAACAACATAAAAAAGAGGAGAAACAAGAATTTTATACAAACAGTGAATAAAAAACGATGCATACAATACCAAGTTGAGGAAATCAAGAGCTTCACCGATGATTCAAAAATTATACTTAGCTATCTTGGCCCAGAAACAGATTGAGGTTGCTTGCAGAGCTAGGGAATGGAGAATCAACCAATAATAATGGAATGATAGTGAAAAGGGTGGGCAGTGACAATAAAACTCAGCAACCACTTCCCAGCTCCCAAATGCCCCCCACATATGCAGCAAGATTACCAAACCCAACAAGGAGGCCGCATTAATTACTTGATTTCTTCAACGGTTATATGTAGCTGTGATCAAACCAGAAACAGAGAAGAACATCATTTGATAGTTTGATGACCCAAAAGAAGAAAAAACAGATTGCCTGACAGTTCCTAAATGCATAATGAAAGCAAAGACGAAAGAAAAAAAAATAGAATTCCCAATTTTTGGAATGAGCATTTTGCTAACAGATGAAGACATCAAGAGATGATTCAGACCCAGAAAAGAGAAAAGCTCATCCTCCTATGAATCCCAGAAAGGAAAAAAACGCAGAATAATACATGCATCAATGAACTGAAATCGTAAACCACGGGAAGCAAACACGAAACAAAAAGATAAGAATGGTCCTAATTCCCCCAGATGGATATACCAGTCCCAAATCCCAATCTTTCAAGAAACTGAAGGCAAACCGGGTACCAAAAGAACAAGATACAATCTCAGCAATTCATAAAGGTTGAATTGACGATGAAGAGACATGCCTCAAAAGAAACCTGCAAAAAGACAATCTTTGCAGCAATGGAAGAGCGATACAGTCAAGGAAAGGAGAGCACAGAGAACATGAATGCCATCGCTACAAGAAATAAGGAGAGGGGAAAAGGAATCACAGCTAAAGCTGATGCATACCATCAAGAAAAAAAGGGGGAAAAGAGGGGGGAGAGAGAGGACCTTGCAGTGAAACTTTTACTCCATTTTCTCTCTCTGCACCTGCAGCTGCAACCCGATGGAGATCCAGCTGCTTCCCATCCCACCTCTAGGCCATCATCTCCCACCACCACAAGAGCAAACGTGAATGCGTATGTGTATGCGTGAATATATCAGCACCAAGATTCTTCTTTTCCTCAGAGCTCTCCCCTCTCTTGGAACAGAGCTGCAGCCGTGCAAAGAAGCAGCAGACTGGGAATCAGATCAGTGAGAAGGGGAGCGGCGGCGATGGGGATTTGTAACTGAAAACCAAGGACAAATTTTGTGGCACAAGAGTTCAATGCGATCCAGGGGGGAAGAAAAAAATTCCTTGTGGTACGAACCGATTTCTTGGCTGGATTGGTTGGTAGAAGCAGCGTTCTTGTCCCTGTCTACGGCGACGGTGCGTGAGTTGGGGAGTGGGGACTGGGGTTGGAACTTGGACGGCGCAAGGAAGCTCCGCCTCCGATTGATTTCTTGTTCCGTTTCCAAATATCAAATTTTTACGGCAACGATTTGCATGCGAGTCCGTGGAAACGTTGGGAATTTCCTCGGGAGAATAAGTATGTGATCATTAGCTGACTCTTTTTGGCAGATTCTTTAGCTTTGTGGCATTCTTTAATAAAGGAATAAGTTAGTGATCCGTATGCTACCAAAAATGGGGCAATTGTATACTAGTTCAGAACGATGACGAGCATGATTGTCTTGTACAGTGGAAGTTCTCGAGTTCTTTACAGCTTTTCTCCCCATTTTTGTGCCTGTTACTTTTATCATCACGCACTCACTCATTACAGAAATTACTCACCGTAAAGAACTGCAAAATCTGGACTGAATCACTGAGCACCAGAAAGTCCAGAAGCACATTTTCTGATTACCAGTACACTTGTACACTTGGTTGACAGCCAGCCATCGTCTATCTGTCGGCAGTTGCCCCCACCTCTCTCAAGTCAGCAGTACAGCAGTACAGCTGACACAAAAACGACGCTGTATCGATCATTGAGCTGTAATCCATCTCTACGAGAGCCGTCCGAGTCCGATCAGATTATGGATCATCGTGTTTAGGCTTCTCATGCTTGTAAACTGTACGTTTTTTTCGAAAGCTTTCTTCGTCAGAACGGAGTACTACTGTAGACCGGGCAGTCTGCTAATTCGACAGTTCAGCTGGGAGAAGAGAACGGCACAACTTGTAGTGCTTCAGTTACTCACCATGTGGTTGTTTACTCCTCTCACGCTGTACAACTTGTACTGCTTCTACTGGTAATTGCACCAAGGATTCACCTGAGTTCATCGTCATGAGGTAAACTGCAGTAAACTGCCTGCTTCCTCTGTGCTGTAAGCCTGTAAGCCTGCAACATGAGGAGTATAATTTCCAGGATCCAGGGACTCTGAACTGAATACAATTACACTACTACTAATCTAGGTTGCTTTGTCTGTAGTTCATAGCAAGAGTATAATTATGATGTTACGTTTCAACCTGCGACCCTTTACGTCGGCCCCCATTTTGATTTCTTTTTTACTCCAATATGACAACTACTAGGCACAACACAATCCTACCAGAGAAGTTTTCTCTACTTGTATGTTAAGCTTGTTTTCTCTGAAGAAGACTGTGTCAAGCTTGCTAATGGCGAGATCAGTGTTTTCGTCGATCAAACTTTTCGTGTACGGATTAAGCACATGGCAATGTCGTTAGTTTGTAAAAAAATACATACATACTTGTTAAATTCACCTGCAAATTTCATCAGTTATTAGCTCATTAACACAAGTAGTGCGTGCTCTGACAAAACCAGCTTGGTGAGTTAAAACCCTATCTTGCAGGAGGATTATTCTTTGCTGCGAATCAAAAACTAGAACAAACCGGATGGTTGGTTCATAGATAAAGAGCAAGACAAGCTTTGTGATCAAATTAATTAAACTAGTTGATTGGAGCCGTTCTTTCTAGTGTTAAAATAAGAAAAGAAACATGTTGCTCCTGAATTTTGGGGAGAAATGCTGAGAAATGGATGTGAGAGTAGTATAACTAATTATGGTCAAGTCACAACTTAACAGGTGGCTGTCCTAATTAATTAAACTAATGCATTTGTGATCAACGTGTTCGTCCATGCCATGCTTTATTTTATTTTTGTGTGAAAGATGCCTTGTTTTATTTTATTTAGGAAGAAGCCATGCAAAGATAAGAAGATTGCTTTGCTTGGGGGATGAGAGTATGAGGCCATGGCCATCAATCTTCACTATTCTGGAGAGGAAACTGGGGATCTCCTCTCCTTTTGGTTTTAAATGAAAAAAGAAAAAAAAAAGAAGTGTAGTGGACATATGGGTACACTGTCAAATATTTTAAGGGCAGCTGTTGCATGTGTACAGTCAATGCAACAGTGCTCGTGTTCTTGATCAACAACTGATTGAAAGAACACATGAACAGCTACTGGACAACGTTTTGTACTTGGAAATATCCAACTTATTTTTTTCAGTAATATATGTGAGGACATGCTCTGATTGCAGGAAGAGAAGCTCTCAACAGAGCATTGATTTAATCCCACTGGATCGTAGTAATTTGTAAGGACTCTAAGAGAAGCAGTAAGAATTTCATAGTGAACAAAACATGGACTCTCACTGGATGTGGTATTTCCAATGGAATTCATACGAAAATCATGTATTCTAGACATGGTTTGCTTTAGCTTCTCAATGATCTGAACTTTATGGATATGGCGTTCCAAAT
>KE373157.1:530225-558114 GCA_000418225.1 Zizania latifolia | reverse complement strand
ATGACGACGGCGCGGAGGAGCCGCGCCGCCGAAGTGCACAACCTCTCCGAGAGGGTACGTACGTTCTTGCCTCGACCGCTATTTCCTCATCTTGGACATTATCCTGACTGACGCCGGTCAGCCGGTGGCATTTGTTGCAGAGGAGACGAGACAGGATCAACGAGAAGATGAGGGCCCTGCAGGAGCTCATACCTCACTGCAACAAGGTAGGTGCCACTACACACTAATCACTCACTAGTCCTCGCAAATCCGGAGAGATCAGCACTCTAATCTTGGCGGCTTTTGATTCCCATGGTGAGCGTAGACGGACAAGGCGTCGATGCTGGACGAGGCGATCGAGTACTTGAAGTCGCTGCAGCTGCAGCTGCAGGTCGGCGGCTAGCTGAGCTACTCGCGCCATTCGCGTCCAATCACAGCGCTGCGCTGCGCTGGCATAACTAACAACCGGCACGTTTCGCCGCGTTTTTCTTTTTTTTGCCTTATCTTCTTCTTCTCGTCTTTTTTTTTTTGGGCGCAGATGATGTGGATGGGCAGCAGCATGGCGCCGCCGGTGATGTTCTCCGGCGTGCACCAGTACCTGCCGCGGATGGGCGTCGGGATGGGCGCGGCGGCGATGCCGAGGATGCCGTTCATGGCGGCGCCGCAACAGGTCGTGCCCAGCGCGCCGGTGAACACCATCCCGCTCTGCGCGCCGCAGGGGCACGGCTCGCCGGGGTACCGCGGCCACATGCCAGCGGCGGTGAGCCTGACGGAGCCGTACGCGCACTACCTCGGCGTCAACCACCTGCAGCCGCCGTCCCAGGTCTTACAAATTTCCTCCAAATCAACGCACAACTTACAACGAAACAAAACTTAGCACTGCCTCTTGAAAAAACATCGTCAAATTCATGCGAAAATCCCAATGAAAAAAACTTTTTTTTTTGCTGAGATTTTCGGGCAGCATTATCCGCAGGGGGTGAGCTATTATCCATTGGGGCCGAAGGCCGTGCAGCAAAATCCAACACCTGACGTGCCCACCGGAAGCATACCGGGGCTGCCTCCTCCGGAAAATGCACCCAACAGAAGATCAGGTAACCTACCAACACCATTCTCTTCCCAGTAAACTCTGCAATTAGGGTTCTTTACGCTCCTTAAGTACGCATTTATCACGGTACCTTCTCAAAAACAGTAAAAGACTAGTTCATTCGAAACCCCAACGACAGCCGTGGCGCGATGTGTCGATCCAGTTAAGATTATGTTGGTTAGGCGTTTTTATATTATATTGTCATTAGCACCACGTGTATGTGGTTTATGTACACATCAGTGGCTTTCTTATGGGGCCAAATGGTGATTACATCAGGGATCACATAGAGGCCAAGCATTCCAGAGAAGTTGAACATTTGGTGTATGTGGCACATGGAAGCAGGGTTTTTGACTCCATATGAGCAAAGGATAAAGGCTTGTGGACAAGGAAAGAGGCTTGACTTTTCAGAGCCCAATGATTAGTAGCATGGAGATTCTCCGCATAATTATCTGCAGTAGAGTCACATGGGGATTGGAGAGTACTTACTTTCAGTTAACCTACTTCCATATGCAATCCAAATAAAGGTGATGT
Source organism: Zizania latifolia (assembly GCA_000418225.1). Lineage (NCBI taxonomy): Eukaryota > Viridiplantae > Streptophyta > Magnoliopsida > Poales > Poaceae > Zizania > Zizania latifolia. Next base: position 556,520 of record KE373157.1, on the reverse strand, counting down.
TTGCAAGAGATTACGATAGTTATATGTACTCTGAGAATATGAAACTTTTCAAACAATCTAAATATGTGCTTCGGGTTGTAAAACTAAATAACTGTGGAATCTAAAAATAAATTAGTATCCAGAAACCCAAGAACCTTAAATTTTCTATATTAGTACCAGCTAGATAACCACTAGATGTTTCTTAGAATGTTAAACTTCCCAAAGAGCCCTACAGTCACATCTGAAACCATAGTATTTATCAGTACCAAACCATTTCACATTTTTTAACTTTGTCGGTTCTACTGTTACTATCGTGAGAAAGCTACCTGCCATCTAACAATTACCAATTTGTTCTCTGTTTTCGCCGGGAACAAATCCTGTCAACAAAAAGAAATATCCGATGCAATTGGACAAGAGATAAGCTTTGGTGGTGCCAGAATCCGTCATTTTCGGACAAGTTTTTCATATGGCAAAAATTAGGTCATTCTACTAGAGAGATTTCTCATGTGTGCAGCTTGCCTAGCCATGTCAATTGTTTTGTACCGATGTAATCTTGTCGCCATCAGTGTACTAGTCAAGAACACTTCGCACATACCAAATTCTCTTGTGTCTTCATATGTATACATGGTTTGTAGCACCCTAGTAGGATTTACCAAATTCTCTTCTCCTTCTTGGCAGGATAATTAACCAAAAAAAGAGTGGAAAAGGAAAATATTCATGGCTGCATTGATCTTGTATGAGTATAGCAATAAAGAAAATGAAGCTGCACAGAAGGATGGAGCAGAGGAGATGCTGATGAATTTTGACAAGGGACGTTTTCATTAGCTTTCTCCCCGTGTAGGAAGGAGCTGTGCAGAAAAGTTTTAGCAAATCTTGACGATCTGAAGCTAACTGATTGTATTAAGGGGTATTAATATAGTCTTGGTTTTTGTTCAGTTCATACATGCATGGGATCTCTGTGTATTGATGTGGGTATTCACCCCTGTCCTAACTAATACTTTCATTTCATTTTTTTTCTCAGTGGAGAATCGAGACCATGCAGATTTGGTCTTTCTTTTATCCTAAAAACAGGTTGTTTAAATCAAAAGCATGCAAGGTATTCAACAGAAGATGAACACCACTGTAACCAATTGTATTTTAGGCTTTGTACAGATTTATTTTCTTGGCATACTGCAGAGTAGAATTCCATCGCGCTCCTAAATCTGTCCCCTTTTTACCCTAGAAAGAGATCGTCAACATGATGTGGAGCATCAGATGAGATTGGCAACAAATCATGCCCAAATGTTCCACACTCTGTGGAAGAAACAAGTTAACAAGTATAGCACCGGTATTTTAGAGAGGAATTCGCAGTATTGTTGGTTGAACTGTAGCATCAATCTCGTCAACTTGTGTCTTTTTGGTCATGATCGTGTGCATGTGGTACCACAAGGCAACAGTAAATTGATCCGGCAAGATCTTTTTCGGCGCCGCGGGCGAACAAATGTTGTTGTCAAAACCATTGGAAAGGCGAGGAATCCTCGCATCTTATCGCCATGTCCGCGTGAGCGCGACCTTGTCGAGTTGCAGCTGCTCTACATATTCCATTGCTGCCTTGCTTCTTCGCAACTGTACCCTGATTACATGTGGAGTACGCATCTAAGAATCCATCCATCCACAAATATGTACACAAGTGTTTCGAAATCTTTGATGCAGCAGCGACGATGACAACAACAACAAGTCGCTATGGATGTGCGTGTATGCATGCATGATGCGTGGCACCGTGCAGAGATAGATCTTGGACCTGTCTGTCCTCCTGCCGGACTGCATATCCGTCAGAAAACTGTCGTCTGCTGCTATGCTGCTGGCGACTCATGACAAAGTACACGAGCTCTCACTCCTCTCAGTCGTCCATGGGTCGTGTACTTTGCTCACTAGCTTGTGAAGGTTGCATGTATTGGCCGGCGTATTTGGCAGGCTGAATAATTGAGGTGCAGTTAGTAGTGGCTATGTAAGCTTTTATGTGGTGAATGTTCACCTGAAGTTTAGGAAAAGTGGGAGGGCCGGGGCATAGGACAATACAGTGTGCCAATACCTATATGTGTCAGAAGACAGAAGTGAAAGACTGCTTTCGAAAACTCAAATGTACCTGAATAATGGTAAAAATGTGGTTTTGAATATTCCAACAACCCCCCTGCTCATGCATCATCATAATTATTAAATATAAAGCTTGCAGAGTTTTCAAGTAACTGGGAGTAATTAGTACAAGGGTTCATGATTTCATGGTAGCCGGTAACGAACGTTATCATGATAACAGGTCGAATCGGACCGGATTTAGTTAATCGGTCGGTTCGATTCGAAAGTAAAAACTAAATTTGATTATTTGTGAAAATTCCTACAACATTTCTATAAATACTAGCCAATTTATGATGATTTTTGGTAAAAAAATCAAAAATATTCAAATTTGGAATTGTTTGAAGAACAACAAGATCAGTCAAAATAAAAAATGGGTTAGCCCATCTGTCATTGCTAGTTTTTATTGTTTTTTATTTTTTTCTAAAAATGTCATTACTAAATTTGCGATGTTGTACCATTTCATTAATAAAAAATGATAAATATCATACCAAATTTTTTTATCGTCGTAGCACAATTTTTTTATATTCCTATATTTTCCTATAATTGTTCAATATTTTTCAAGTTTCTGTGAACTTTTCTATATTTTCTATTTTTCTATTTATTGTATTTTTAAAAACTGATTGGTTACCATAGATAACCAGTCGGTCAAGGACGACAAACCGATGTTGGTAAAAGACTGTTATCCTTCCAAATCGAGTAGTAACAGTTTGGTTCTATCGCACGAGAATTTTTGAAATTAGAATTTTGCTAGGTTTGCTCCAGCTGCAGCTCGAGCTTTGACTGAGCCATGCGTTGGCCTGTGTGACCTACACGCAGTCGCTAGCTCGACATTGTTCTAGAGAGTTCTACCAACGAGAGACGTGAACAGATGAGCTCTAAGCTCCCCTTCCCACCGTCGTAGGCAGCATGGCGGGGACGCACCAAACCAAACTAGCTAAGCTCGGTGCCTCGGTCCTTTGTTTCTTCCACATTCGGTGTATCCTCGCGTGTTGGGCGGGCCCACCATTCTGTCTCAAATGTACGAGCATCACAAATGTTGGGTCTCGATACTGCTCCCTCGGTCCCACGATATTCTAACCAGTACCGAATTTGATATTTTATAGTATAATAAATTTTAACTGTGATACTGCTCAGATTTGTTATACCATAGAATATCAAATCCAATTCCAGTCAAGATATTATGAATGAGAGAAAATAATTTATGGTGAATTGGATTCCATGTGTGTGTATATATATAGTATTATGTGAATGAAAAAGATGTAAGGATCAGGCTGCATGTAGATGCAGCTGGCTATATAGAGCTAAGACAATGGCATGCAGTGCATTGAGCTCTCAGAGCAAGTATAATAAGCTGATGTAATCAGGTTGGAAGAATTATCAAATCAGATTGGTGTTGAGGTGAAGAAGAGATGAGAGGAGAGAGAAGAGAAGCGGGGTACAAGCTTACGGCACGCTGATACACATGTTTCCAGAAACCTTATGAGATGATGTATTAAATGTATAGTATATATAGATAGCTAACTAGACTATTAGATTAGCTATATATGATATGACATAAGTATAAAGTTAACCATTAGCTAAATCATTAGATTTGCTCTGAGCAAGAAGGCCAAAGACATGTTCATCGGTTCATGGCAGTTTGTGCAACTGGGGCCACTGCATTCACAGCTTCTTCTTATCTCCCTGGATCATGAACCTTTTTCTATCATTAGGTGCTTTGTCGCCTTAAGGTGTGTGTTCCTGTGTTCTCCTGGTATATCCATGGAGGGGAAGTTCTATTCGTTTCAAATACTTGACATTATTAACTAATTAAATGATAGTTAAAACATTTCTTAGACGGTACTTTATTCGATTAATAAGTTTTAGCCTTCTTTATGTTTTTTAAATATAAGTTGTTTTAGAATGTTTAGATATTTTTTTATCTTTTTTATGTTTATCCTTATCAAATAAATGATATTCTCTTATAAATAAACAACTCGACTTTTCTAAAACAGAATAAATGAGAGGGCAACAAAAATCATTTGAGCTCATTTCTTAATTTTTGTGCTTAAATTTAAAATGACTTATATAAAGAATCGGAAGAAGTAATATGTGGTTAGTGCGCACACGAATAAATTGGGAAATTGTTTTTTAAGTTAGAAATGTAAAGTCGGCGAGATATAAAAGATATGGTCACCTATGCATACACATACAAAGTGTGGTCGCGTGCTACTTGATCGATCCGGAAGATCATAAGTCGATGTGCAATTGAAAGGTTGACGGCGATTTAACAGCAATGATCCCACACGGTGAAAAAAAAAAGTCCACTCGACCTGTCAAGTGGCAACCTAAAGATGCTTAGGCCCGGCCATGCATCTCTGTCGTCGCCGCCGTGGCCGGCGTGGCAGAGGAGGGCCGGCCTGCCGACGGTAGAGACATCGGAGCTGACGACGATCTTCTTCTCGTGGACGGCATCGCAGAGCTTGTCATGGTTCACCTTCACCAACTGTGGTTTCTAGTAATTAATCTCCAGAAAACAACTGGTACGGTGGATGTTAACTAATTACTGTAGGACGAAACACGAAAATTATGAGATATTTCCTTCGTTTCCGTCCGATGGGCATCTACCCCCTCACCCTCGTAGCAATCTCTATCACATATAATTGAGTGTACAGCAGTGAACTGTAAGGCGAGAACGAGCGAGTGTAACGTCAAGGCCGTTAAAATCATGCATGGTCTCTCCAAACCAAGCCAGCTCGAATTATATCAAAGAGTCGTATATGATAAGATCGAGATTGTAATTGTACACTTGTGTTGGATCGATCATAGAAGTTTTTCAAACAAATAAATAAATGAGATTAAAGGATTCAAATTATTCCAAATTTTACTTATATTACCTTCCCACTTCGCGCGTATTACAGTGCATTGAGTTAGTAGCTCATGTTCATGTATTCAGGTGGTGCATGTGTACGCGCGCATAATGTCTAGCCGTAGATCGAAGTGAGAAGGATATTTAAGCCACGTACTTGTCTGTTTCAGATCAGAGTACATAGCAGAGAAGAAAAATAAAGGTGTTCGTTGCCACAAGTATTTATTCTAAAGTATTTATTCTGATACCTCATACGTGAATGAACATTCGGTCGTTTGCTAATTTTAACAGACAAAATAAGCCTTTCGCTAGCTAGTAGGTTTATCACTGAGCTGATACTACAGCTGTTACTCCGGTTCATCGGCCACCCGCGGTCAAACATTTTATCATCATTTGCCGTAAAGTCCTTATCAAATGGACGGGGTATACCAAAAACACTCAACAGTAACACCACTATCAACAAGGGTAGCACAGACTGACAAATCAATCGAGTCGCCGAGTATGTATAACTACAGGAAACTATTGTCATTCCACCATCTCTTTGATCACACAGTGAAGTCTAACAGACCTCATATACATAGAAATGAATCAACAGACAAAATACACCTTTCAGCGTTAATGCTTTCCTTTGCGAGATTCCAAAAACACTTGTATCTTTGTTCTTCAAGGTCAACCAAACACCAGTGTAATACATGGTATTTCCATCTTCAGACATTTAATACAAATCAAGGATGACAATACCCCACTATTTTCCAGTTGTAACTCCAACTACAACATTGCTAACCTGTGAGAAGTGGAAAAAGTTAAGTTGAAGCCAGCCAAAAGTTGTTCAGCTTTGAACGTATCACATTTTATTAGATTGAGGACAGAAGCAAAGGCTTACCAGTTTACCCTTTTCGTCAACAGTCATAGGATTCTCCACAACCACAGTTACATTCTGGGATCGAGGTGTAGGCTGCCAGAAGAAAAAATGAGATAAATCACACTTAAGACTTTAAGAACAATTTGCTGGATAAAAAATACATGGATGACATACAGCTGAAGTTGATGGGGCATTATATGAAGATCCACTCGATGTAGGCATTGGAGATGGCATGGGTGCCAAAGTATTCATCTGAGATTGACAACAGACAGTCCAAAATCAGTACATTTTATCATAAAACATGGAATGTGCTTACAGAAAAATGGTATAGAATGAGACTTAACATACCCCGGTGTTTGTGATATAATGGCATATGGCACATTTGACAGAAGGTGCTCCATATGGATACATCAAAGTTGTCCGGCACTGGCCACAGCTCACATGTGCTATGTTGTTCACTGCATTATGAACGAGCATGATATGATTCACAAGTGAGAACTGAAAAGGGAATCTAGAAACACCATGGTCTTTGGAGAAGGATGAACACTTGGTAAGCCATTAGAACGTAGCAATACTTAAACACAAATGTGGTAACAAATAATTGCCTAACAAGGAAAGCATAAAGCATATCTCAATTCAAGGAAGACTATCATATTATCATGGTCAATGGAAGAGGAAGCAAAACTTGGCAATATTACTGATATATTTAAGACAAAAAAACTAACAAATATCTGATAAGAAAATAGTAACTAGTAAGGTATATTTTAATATAAGGAAGCATATCAATTCATATTACATACTGCAAAGTGAGATATATTTCATTAAGATAATTCATCCCGAAGAAAAACGGTTGTTTACATCCTGTTAAATCATGCACTGAGCAATTCACAAAAAAAAAAAGCTCAAGCTTGTTGGAAAAAGTGGGGAATCTACTGAGGCTTTAACATCTTCCCTGCCATCTAGCATCTAGGCTAACAGTATCGAATCTCAACGGAGCATCCAACCAGAACAATTTATTTCACTAATATATGGTATAGAACTGAAAAAATGTGGGCATCCAACTCCAAATTGGTTTTTTTCTTAGTTCCATGAGAAGAATTTCAAATTTGATTGAAAGAAACTCAGATGAAATTATCTGAAATTTCCGTTTTTGTTAATGTCATTTGTAAACCAAAATGATTTTCCTTAGTTTCATATATCAGAAAATATATCCCAAATCTTTCAAGCGGAAATTTTTCTCATATGCCAACGCATTGCATAGGTGCTGGCTTAAGGTTATTTTGGTGCAACACTAAGCTTCATGAACAACTAAATTGTAGAGCAATAATTGAACATAGATTATTACACTGAACTCAAAACAAACAAATTATCTGCAACACAGAGAAAGTCCATATTCTGCTGACTGGTGTGTGAACACGCTATCATTGTGCATTCTGGTTTTGCACAGCTACTTACTCAGTTCCTGTGTTCCATTTAGGTAATGGCAACATTAACATCTAAAGTTTGGTGCATGATCCAATTATTTACCAACAATATAACAAAAGTTTACATTTCTCAGTCAGGATAAAAATTAAAATGTAATAGACTCACAAGCAGTAAATTAACCTCAATGAGAAACAGGATAGACAAGAAATAAAGTAGTACCTGGCCTGACAAGATTGACTGTACTGCAACATGAACATCTCACAGTGTCTGCATTGCGAGTATACATCAGCAATGTTCGGCAACCACCACATATGAGATGAGCCATTTCCATTACTGCATTAGAAATTTGTGTAAGTTGTATAGGCATATTGACATATTAACTATCAAACACTCTGAAAACAGTTCGCAGCAATTATAAACCTCACAAGGGTAACCACTTGGAAACTTTCAAAGAGAGATAAAGGAAGAAAAAACATTGGAAACAGTGTACTAAAAGGTGGCTAGGTGTAATAATAAAAAAAACCAAAATATCAAAGCAAGCCAAATGTTGACCATACTCCCAAAAAGTTGACTTTTTGATCCGTTGCTCGTATGATCGATCGGGAATGGTGGTTACGTAGATCTCGTCGAGACGATTCCATTTTTGGTATTAAACATCAGTTTCGAACATCCGATGAATCGCAGTAAGATCGACAAATTTCAACCGTTGATTTCTTTATATAAGGAGGGGGGCTGAATGCATCGATCAATTCAGAAAGGCCCAGTGCTGCGTGAAGCTACCGTGCTGGTGTTCTCTTGCTCTCACGCCTTGCTCTCCCTCGTGGTGGTTTTTCTCCTCTCGATTTCTTCTTGCCGTTGAATCTTCGCCATCCACCGCATGTTTTTATTTCTGTCGATCTCATCCACGTGCTGCAGTTGTTATCTTCAGTTGCTTCTTTTGTTGTGGTCGCATACGTTATCGTATGAAGCTGCTATCGCTTAGTCCGTTGTTTACCTGTTTGTTGCTTTGTAGGTCATCTCAACCCCTTCCTCTACTCATTCTAGGGTTTCCCAATTACTTACCCGTCAATTTGTACGGTTAACTTAGTTGGTTCTACTCCGTTTTATTCCTTGCACACCATGTGTTCGATGAAATACCTATAAGAGGTTTACATGCCATTTTCCCTATTTGTATCTAGTAGAAGTAATATCTGTCACTTGAAAGTGACATATTGTTGAAAAGATGTTGTTTCCTTTAAGAAAATCCAAGTTCGGTTACTATGGAATAGACCAAATAACATCGTATAAACGACGTTAAGAAGCATAGAAAGGATGTTTTGATGTTGCTTGTACCTTGGTTGTGTAATACTAAATATGTGTTTATACAGGTGGTAGCACTTCTGAGCGCACTTAAACATAGTTTTCATTATCGTCACCGTTATAAAGGCAAGTAACATACTATGTTTATATCCATGTCTTACTTCTTTTACAAGTTAATTAAACTTGAGATATTGCTTTTGAACTTAGCCCATCCATATTCATTTGGGCTATTTTGTTGATATCATATTTCATCAAAGTAAATTATAAGAATTGACGTCAATTCACATGTATACATATGCACATATGCATTTCATAAGGTGATAAAAGCCGGTCACTGCCATCGTGCGTGACTCGTACCGGTACATGGAGTTGCATGAGAGGCTAGTATATCTAGCACAAAACTCTCAAATAGAGTTGCATCATGGCATTCAGCTATTCATGTGATGATTGAAAAATATAGAATTTTGAGAAGTGAAAGTCAATGCCATGATAAGTGAAAAGCATATTGAATATTGTTGTTGATGATTATAAAACAACTTGTGAATAAGTAAGATATGTTTATATTCATAATTGTTGCTTGCTGAGTTTGTCTCACCCTTTTAAATTCTATTTCAGGTTTGTTTACTCGGTGAATCTTTTGGGTATGGGACTTGTAACGGCACATATCACTTCCTCATCTATAACTATAAACCAAACTATGATTAAAATAGTTATGTTTTGTAATATGTAGTGTGTATTGTAATAAGTTGATGTTTTAACCAAGTTGGTTTAGTAGACATAGAAATACTTATGACTTTTGGTTGTGAAAAGTTTGATATCTTTTTTGTGATATGTTATAAAATGCATGTGATTGTGTTATATATTACATCACAATTACAGAGAAAATATTGCCAAAATTTTTGGTTTTGGCTGTTAATTGCAGATTAGAAATGTAGGGCGTTACACTAGGTCTGCCTAATTGGTGATTAGGGCACTAGTTGTTGATCTGCCATCCGCAAGCGCTCAGTGCCTTGGTGAACACTGCTCGGCAACAGATAAGTATTAAAATAATTGAGACCGCCTTCTACACAGCTTATGTCAAGCTTATGGCTCTGAAAAAGCCACAAGTTGTCTAGAAGGCAAAATTTATTGTCCAAATAAACTATAAGCCTATGTTGGATCCTGTTGGTGCAAAAAAAACTCTTGTTTTGAGGCTTCTTGAGCTTATTTGGATCTCCACTTCACCTAATGTCAAAAAATTGTCCCAAATAATAATATTATCAATTAAACACCAAACAAAATAAGTCTATGGGTAATACAATATTTTCACCATACTACATAGACAATAAACCCATATTTTAGAAGCCGTATAGAACAGAACAGCAAGCTTCTTAGAGCTTTTTTGGACATCAACTTATTTGAACTATTAAGCTTAAACTGGCTTATGAATAAGCCAGTTCCGTCTAGAAGGGGGCCTAAATTACATGATTAGCCTCTACATGGCCTCATGGTTATAGAAGATATGACTAGAGAGCAAAGGTGTGCAAATAAAAGCAAACAACATATATGATGATTATACACATATGGTCAAATTTTGCATAGTTTTGTGGGTGCACATATTAGCATGCTCTATATGTATGGATTATTTTGAAAACTCTACATGTGCAAATTCAAAACTGGGTATAGCTCCACCATGTTTAGTTGGAACCTTCCGAGAAAAGGTGAGGCTTCAGTGCGAAGCTTTCTACTAGGCAATTAGAACATCCTCATGATGTTTTCACCACTTGTTAGCTTCTTGTGCTCTTTATACAGCCACAATGGATGATATTTTACATTATCTCTTTTTAAGTACAGGTATGGTGACTGCCAACCTTATAACTTATAACAGCGGCACGAGAAGATAACCAAGTGATCAAATCATGTTGAAGTAGACCATGATTGGTGAAAAAGTGGCACACTTTCTTACAAGCATATCAACATGCAGGGTGCAGCAAAGATGTGGCAATCTGTTTTAAGGATACGAAGATACAGTGATGACTCATTGTGTAAAGGCTCAGAAAGAAATATTTAGACATGGAGCAGAATGAAAGTTTAGCTTTCATTGTAGTTGTGATGCTAGGAGCATCTATCATCAGGATAGATTTAAATGGAAGGCCACATGAACAGTAAGATCCATGTCACTCAGACATCAGAGAACACACATCATATCTGAATTACTCCACCGCATGTTACAGAGATTCAAGGTGAATAATAGAGTTGTAAATCGTTGCTCCTTTTATTTCAAAATATTTGTGCATCACACTATCAAAGAAGACAAATGTTAGTGATATTTAATTGGATTGGACCACAATTACTAATGTTTGATAGCCATAGTACAACTCTATCTAATTGTGGCAAATATGGCCCAGTTCTATTAAATATTACTATGATGCTATGATACAGAGAAGACAAACAAGAAACAGATGAATTATTATTCTAAATTAGATATGGTTTACCAATTTCACAGTAAGTTTCCAACACATATCTATGGTTCTTCCAGGAGGCCATGACTCTTTTTCGTCTCTCAGAAATTTGTCATTTCGAGAACAAATGATTGTGCAACATGGCATGAATCCATCATATTGAAAATGAGATGCATTGGAACACCAGTCAAAAGTATTCTACAAGAAGTAGATAGTAAAAGTGTAAAACTAGGCTTGCTGAAGCTTGAACAGAAGAGCAGATTTCTTTGACCAAGCTGAACAGCTTGAACAAAAAAGGATGAAATTAAACATCATGCGAGTAAAATCATAGCCTGCCCTCCTATGTCTGGTACTAAAGGTCAAAACTATATAGCTTGCTATTAAAGTAACAACGTCAAAGTCGCACAAAATGAAACAAACAGGCAACACAACATCCCATACCTGGGGCTGGGGGTGGCACGGTAGTGATGGCCTGGCAGAGCGCGCAGCACACGCTGGGCGCTCCGCTCGGGTAGCGCAGGACGTTATGACAGCCATGGCACACGATCTGGCTCTGCATACCTGAAACCGAAGAAGAAGAGGGGATGAGCCGCGAGCGCATTACAGGTCAGCATACAGCTCCAGCAGCGAGCAAAATCCACCAAGCAATCCGATCGCCGGATGGTCAACGACGCCCCCGAACATGAATTTATTCCGAATTAGACTAGAGGAAGGAGAAGCCAGATCGATTCACACCGATCGATCAACCAAGCAACGCGTCACCTACCACACCCTACCGTACCCTACCCTACCGGGAAGCAAAACGCTCTCCACCCCACGCGGATCTGAACCCGCTGGAGATCGCGAAGCTTTCATCGGAGCAGGCGGAGGAGACGGGTCCCCTTACCGGCGCAGCAGCAGGGACGAGACCAGCCTAGGCAGCAGCTCGTCTCTCCGGCCCCGCCTGCGGTTGCTCCGGGAAGAAGGGCTACTGGCGACGAGCGTACTCCACGGGCGGCCCCGGCGCTTCTCGCCGGCGAGACGGAGGAGGAGGGGATTCGCGAGGTGGAGGAGGGGAAGGAGGGGGAGGCGGTCTTTGGGTTGGATTTATTTGGGGCAAACGCGGGGAAGGAAAAGGGGAGGAGAGAGGAAACGACGGGAAATTTCGGTTTTATTCACGCGGAGGCGTCTGCTCGTGCGGGCAGCCTTGCGCAATTAGCAAATACCCCTCGCCGTTCTTTCATAGAATTCTTTTACTATACTTATATAATGCTCTCTTCGCCTATAATAATAATTATAATAATAATTATGATACTATTTAGATTTATTATATTATAGAATATTAAATATAGTTTTAGATTATAATATTACGAGACGGAAAGAGTAATATATAAGGGTTTAGATATTATTTGAGATACATATATAAAGAGTAAATATTTATGATTACAAATCCTCTTCGAGAAATAAACTCAAATTATTTTGTTTATTTATTTTCGATTATATATAGGCTCACATAAACACAAGCACACCACACTTTACCCACGCTAAAAGAGATGGCTACTAACGGTGTCTTATAAAATTCTTATTGAAATAAATCTCTGACCTCATTAAATTCACGATGAAAGTAAATTCTATATAATATCCTGTTTAAATTATAGTGAGTGGAATCATGCATCTGCAAACTCAATTTATTTATTATTTTGTACGGTAAAACTAATCTGTTGTTTTGCTTAGCTCTATCTATCTTTAATAAGTTAAGGGTTTATGATAAAATAAGTTGTTCTACTGCAAAATACTGTAAGTGTTTTCATTATTTTGGGGTTGATGGCGACAACGAGGAATGATGCAATTATATATAGTGTTAGTTAAACATAAATTAATGAAACGAAACAGCTTAACACGGTAATCCAAAGAGGAAGAATCAATGCTGCGAATGTGCAAGACATTAGTCTGAACTCTCCTGTTTTAATACACCCTGTTGTTCTATTAAAACAAAGATGTCCTGATTTATTTTGTTGCAACGGTAAACTTAATGTATTATCGGCACTTGGTTATATTTGTTATCTGATCTTATTTTTAACTTATTTTTGATGGCGACAATACAACTCAGATGTTAATTAGTTAAACTTAGATTAATAAAAACAGCTTAACGCAATAATCTGAAGTGGAAGAACCAATGCTAGGAATGTCCAAGACATTATTCTAAACCCTCATGTGGTTTTAGGATTCACCCTGAGACAAATAATTAACCACATAATTCAGTTATCCTTAAATTGAATTTTATGGTTGTACACAATAGTTGAATGTACTTGTGCATAACCTTGTGAAAGGGATGGGCTATTTGTGCAGTCTTGTCAAAGGAGGAAAAAAAATGAAAGCAAGATTATCAAAGTTGACCTTGTTTTCCTACACACCCATTGAAGCCCATGTTTTCTAGTCTTCTAGATGTTTCTTCGGAATTTTGTTATGCTCTGAGCTTGAGTCATATCCGTATATCCATTGGCAAAAAGATCGTAGTCGTAGCCTTATGGTACAAGTAAAATGGACACAAAAGTATCCTTGTCAACAAACAGTTCTTCATCCATCATAGAACAGTTGTGTTTCTAGATTTTTTTCATAAGTCAAAATATCTGGAGTTTGACTAAATTTATTAAATAACAATAATTTTGATATCAGCAATGAGCATTATGAGATCTATTATGAAATGGGTTTTATATTTACCTATTTGACATGGTATATGTTGATAATATTTGTTATAAAATTATTCAAACTTAGAATAGTTTGACTTAGAAAAAATGTTAGAAATACACTTGTTTTGACACTGAGTGGTAGGAGTAGATATAAAAAAACAAATGATACCCGAAAATATAAGAGAAATATGAAAGAAGATACCAAATTGGCGCAATGGGACTGTATTCAATTTTTATCTACGTGGACATGATGCTATTTTTGCTTCCGTTATTCCACGGAAAGGATGCGGCCTATTAATAGTACATGTGCACATGCGGTTTGTTTTCATGGCGCGTGGTTTGTATAGTTGCACGTGTCTCAATACATGAACATCTATATTTAAGACAACTTTCTTAAGAACATTTACACGTGCACACAACACTGTTTCGGCCTTTCGGGGCAAAAAAAAGTGGCATTTCCCAATAAACCTCGTATTGTAGAAATGGATATGAAACGTGCTTTATATGGCATATATATCGTGTGGAGTCATGGTCTCGTGTCTTGTTTCATAATAGCTAGAGTCAATACAAACCACCTTAAGTGGCATTTAAAAGCAAATAATAGCTAGACGACTCCTTAACTAAATAGTTTGAGGTTCAAACGAACCAATTTAATGTTAAAATTGATAAACTGTTTATTTTTTTATATCTTTAATATAAATTTTGTTGAAAAAATTGTATCGTTTAGGAGTTTGGAAAGTATGTCACGTGATAATCTGGATGAATTATTGAAAGAGCACCTAGGCCCTAATTGATTTTAGAGAATTAATAACAATAACAATTCGTGGTGCTACTAATGTGTTTATCCAAACCAACACTGACTGGGGTTGTTCAATTTTATGTGGAGTTGTCTGACATCAGAAAGACAAATACCTGATGGTCAGGCAATTTCAAAGCAAAATCAGGGTCCACAGCATGCAGCATAAGTGATGCCGAACCATGGTCATGGTCAGATCAGAGCGTGCAAGCACTACAAGTAAGATTGTTGCATCAAATGCTCGATCGTTTTCTTTCATAGATGCTCACCGTTCAGTTATGTTCTTGCATCTTGTTCTTTGCCTACAACATTCAAGCCACTAGCACTCACTCTGATAAACCATGCTATATGAGTAAAAACAGATTTACATATATATTTTTCAGCAGCTCAGATGCGCCGAAGGGACGCCAGCCTCCTCTCCAAATCGTCGACTTCAGCAGAGGATTCAGGCGCCACATTCCTCGGGGGAGCAGCATTTCTGCAGGACACAACATTCGCTTCAGGAAAACCAGCACAGATAAAAAAAAAGATCCAGAACAAAGGCGAATACGCTTGGTCGTGTATATATACCGTGCTTGGTTGCTCTCAACTTTCTTGTTGCTCGCTCCAACACGACCTTTAGGAGCTGAAGATAGCTGTAGTTCCATGAACACATTGGAATTCAGCATTTATAAATTAATATTCAGTATCTGCGTCACACCTAAGATGATGCTTATTGAGGAATAAATTACCTGAGAAGCCACGTCAACACCAATCTCATCAAGAACCTGCATGGGCAGAGGGTATGAGAAAATGAACCATGGAAAAAAATTATGAGACAATCATTCCGTGGCCACAAGAAGAAAACTCCTCAGTAGCTGAGATCCAAAACAATACTTTACCTGGTTTGTAAGTTCTTCTGTTTCCTCTTCTGCCTCATCTTTATCCAGCGTTTCATCTATAGCGTCAGACATCATTTCAAGCTGCATGAAGAAATAGCGATTTATATCCTTATTGTTTTCCAGAGTAGCCAAGATAAGTGATGCGAGCTGATGCATGTATGACAGCTGGAGAACTTCTTTTGTGTTTGACATTTGTCAGAACAGAAATTGCCCTGATAAAGATTTTGGCAATCTTCTGAAAGCACTTCTTTTGTGTTTGACATTTGTCCGAACAGAAATTGCACGGATAAAGATTTTGGCAATCTTCGGAAAGATTAACCACAGCAATCATATTCCAAGCACAGAGTTAACTGCTTATGCCAGTTGTCGATATTCTAGATAACATTAAATGGGTGCAACTTATCACATAGGGTATCAACCATAGTTATTAAGGTGTAGTGTCGCTTTAGCAATAGAATAGCTACTAATAGTTCTAAGATGTCATCTTGGACATACATCAATAGACTGTCCAAAATAGCTACATCTCAGAACAGCGCAGTTCAAGTGAGGCAACGATAACTACACTAGCTATAATGAATCGTCTCCGCAAAACAATTCAGTGCCACATCTATCAAGTGGTTTGCTATATCGTGCCAAATTGCATATGTGCCCCAATTTTGGTTTTGCTTATGTATATTAGTTATTTAGTTCATAAATTAATTGAGCAAAATATGCATATATGTAACCTGACATAGCATTCCCACTTTACATTTAAGTAAACAAAGCCAGCGTGTCCGAAAATATGATTACCGTCATGTCCAACTGATTCGATTGCTTCTGGAATTCTCTCATGACCTTGATCTGTTTTGTTGGTTCCATTTGCTGAAATAACAAATCGTAAATACATGAACCCTCTTAGGATATTGTCCAAAAGTAAGTTCACCAAAAAAAATTGATTAGAGATTAGATAATATGTTTACTTTAACAACAGCCAACCATGGCTGTCATTCAGCCCACCTTATTCATTGCAGCCATTGCTTTGCTAGCACCTTTCATTCCAGCAGATATTGAAGTCCCTGCGTACATTGCCTGAATAAAAGAGAGATGTTTGCCAGTAAATTACTTAATGTGTTTTGCTGATGGCTATAAACTGCAATTTCATACAATAAGCTGAAAGCTAGACATGCCTGTGTATGAGTAGCTACTCCACGTATCTGTGCTCTTGTGCCTTGCAAATTGACGATTTGTTGCCTAAGCCTAACAAGTTGCCGAGCTAGGATTTTGGTTGCCGCCTACAGCAATCCAGATCATGTATAAGACATCAGGAAGGACAAATCGATCACTAAGGATCTACCATAAAATCCTAACAGGTCTACCTCATTTCCTGTCTTAGCAGTTTTCTTGATCTCTGCAACCAGCTTCTTCTCCTGGAATGGTACCATTATGACATCAACAAATAAAAAAAATAAAACTTGTGCAAGTTATGCAAACGGTATGTGAAACAACCATGATAATGTAAGCATAAACAAAGGTCCTACACGGCGCTGATCTATCATGCTTTTCTGAACCAGGCTGATATGTTCTCCGCTCCCAGATCATGAAGACACAGCAAAAGCCCCTAGGAATGTGATGCCCTCAAGCTCTTGTGACACCTTGAAGTGTGTGCAAGCATTTGAGTTGCCAAAGCAAAATTGAAATAGCAGCCTGATTAAGACCCCTTTTACCTGGTTTGAGGCCTAACTTTACTACATCGAAAAAACACACATATTTTGTCAAGTCAGGTTCAAAATGAAGTTATCAACTTCAGTACGGAGTTTATTAGATTTCAAAACTGTTTACTTACTAGTGAAATAAAAAACAAAGCAAATAAAAAATTAAAATTATTTATCTCAAAATTGCAACACTATCACATTCCTGATACTATGGATCAGTTGTGCAGCATAAGCATCACAATATAATATCAGCCTAACAGACACAGGGAGCATGATCATGATAGAATGTTATCGGCTGCCTGACATAAATATGACTGAACGCAACTTATTTCACACCCTGACAGGGCTATCTAATGCTGCCTAATCAGTACACCATCTGGCAATGGATTTAACGAAAACAAGAAAAATTGCAAAATATGGCCAACATTTGTCTTTTTAACTTATATACTGAATTATATAAAGGGTCAAGAACAACATACCTCCATTTGCAGGGAGCCAATCTCTCTCTCAACTCCTAGAATTGGTTTTAAAAAATGGTATCAGAAATTAGCAAACTGCCAAATGCATTTTCGTGAGGTCTGTTTTCGGCTAGCTGTTGTGATCTTATTATGTGCACTTCATTGCAATAAAAGTTTTTAATTTGTCCACTGCTAAAACAATTGCCCTGGTACCTGGACTTATAATGGTTGCATCGACATAACACAGGTTGGGTAGGAAATGCCACAAAATTCACATTGTTGAAACGGCTTTCTGTTAGCCATATATCAGAGCAGTAGGAAGTAAAGAAACACGAAATGCGAGTGGAGGGAACAACAGAAAGAACATGAGGGAATAAATCGTTCTAACCTCGTGTAGCGACTGACATCTCCCTCTTGCTGGTCCTGAGAGCCTCTGCAAATGATATATAAACATCACCATCAGTTCACCACGCCAAAGACTAAACCCCAATCTGTTTGATTCACAGGTTTCCACAACAAATCCTGGGGGATTACTCCTCCAACACCAAAAAGATTGCCGATTTTTCCTCCCCCCACAAAATGCACAACGCACAGATCACCCTAAAACACACCCGCAAGAAACACACTAGTCCAAGAAGGCCAAAACCCAGCAAAGATCTCGCCTTTGGACTGCGGCAGCAGCCGGATAAACCCAGCCGCAGATCAGACCAAATCGACGCTAGGGTAGAAGAACCCCCACCGACAAAGGCCAGAAGAAGAGCGAATCCAACAACTGAAATCGTAACCGCACCTTTGGGGTCGACCTTCTTCTTGAAGATGTTCATGGCTGCTGCTTCTGGATCGGTCGAGAGACGAATCGACCGCAACGAGGACAATCTGTCCCTTCCCCCCTCCTCCCCGTGCAGATTTGGGAGCAGCGAGACTGATTAGAGACCGAGAGACAGAGAGAGAGAGAGGACGGCGCCGCGCGAGCCCAACGGGTAGTGTGGGCTTTTTAGTCTTTACGAGTAGCCGTTGCAGCCTTAAATAAAAAAACAACCCTAGGTTGGTGTTTGGCATGATACATGAAACATACCCTTTTGGAAATAATAAAAGAAGTGTAGTGTAATTTTCTTAAAATTTACTTTCACAGTCTCACATTTTCCAAAAATATGAAGTTAAGTTGACATAGAATTAAGGTCAAAATTGCACGCCAAAGACCACCTGCAAAGTCAAGCATCATATATTTTTCACGCATGACATTGTCTGAGGGTCTTTTTTTTTTTTCAGTGGATCTTCATTTTTTTGGTTTGGCTACCAAGCAGCGGCCCAAGAGTGTAGAGGCCGGTTAAAAGGTAACCACGTTGTTGTCGCTGATGGGCTTCTTGTATGTTGCTGTCGGACCAACTCAAATAAACGAGAAGCTTACACCTATTATAGTATTGTAAACTATAACCGAATTTAATATTTTAATATAACAAATTTAGATAGTATTGTATAGATTCATATCAAATTTGGTTAAATTTGATATTATAAGATGAAGGGATTTTGATATTATAGTAGGAAGGGAGTAAGACGAGAAGTGAGACAGCATCGTCATGGCACACAGCCTAGGAGTCACAGTAGAGTGATGTACTATCATCCACTTAGGATCCGTTTGGTTCCATGGATATGCTAGATGGGATATGGTCATCTCATTCAATCAGCTTGGATATGCTAGATGGGATATGGTCATCTCATTCAATCAGCTGTTTGGTTGGAGGACAAAAATGTATGAGATAGCCATCGAGAGGAATATTCCTTCAATATGCTGAATGAAGTGATTCAGAAAAATTTTCTAGATGAGTCTATCTAATATTGGACGAGATGATGTGTCATTTCCTGATTGGTTGGGATGCATTTAATTTTTTTTATAAATATTCAAATGATTTTTTCTCCCAGATTATTTATCTAATTTATGATCTAATTACATCATTGTATTCATTATAATTTAATCTATAAAATAAGATCTCATATGATTATATTTTTGTTAAAAAAATATATTTGACAAGTAGATCTCACTAGATTTAGTCTTACCTCGTCTAAGTTATATCCACCTAACCAAACAAAAAATTGTCTCATCCCATTCATCCAACCAAACACCTAACATGTATCATCACATTCCTAAATTCATAAATAGCCATATTCTATCAACACTTGCTCTTAAACCAAACATTACCTTATTGGACATGATATTTTTGCCAACTGATTAGCTAGCTACATCGATCGACAAAGCGTCGTTGCAGGGCTCATGCTCGTACGGGCACTTGCCGTATCAGTAGGAATCTGTAGATCCGTCAGGTATCCATCCAATTCGTCATTAATTGGGTCATTCATGATCGATCGAGGTGAAAATGCGAGTAGGTTGGTGCACACGACCATACTAATTTAATATTTTTTTCTTAACATAATTTGAATGTACTGCTTCTGCTTATTTAATATATTGTTATATTTTTCTTTGAATTACGGGATCCAGTTTCATCGACGCGTGATCCGAGGGGAATCGTGGTCGCGCCGATCGATCGAGAGGCGATTCGCGCATGTGTGAGTGGGTGGATGCAGCCGCTGGCGAGACGACAAAAATCGTTACTCGTGGCGGCGCACATCCCACCCGTGCACGCACCTCCTAATTTTCGTCGTCGCTTCACACGTTGCCCACCCCAGCTCATCGCGTTTCGGCTCCGCCTGCAGCGCACGCGTCGCAGTTCCACGGGAACCCGGCATAAACCTCAGGAGTCAGGGCTAGCTACCTCATTCATGAATTTCACATGGAATCCGCACAAAGATGTACAATTTCCACGCGAATTAAACTGTAAGATATGTTTTTAAAAATTTCCTTTCACTTGGGACGGAGAGACTGTACTCGACTACTCGGTGAATTGGCATCAGAAAACAAGTCCATTTTGAGATTACTGAGTAGTAACAGGCATTGCACGACGCGCGTTAGCGTCTGAAAAAGTTGACGAAAAAAATGGAACAAAAGAACAACACATCGCTCTCGTCAGTAAGCCTCAGCGGCTGGCATGCATCGTCGTCACGTTACGGGCCTAATGTAGTTTCCACCTTCGCTTGACTATTGGTGGGACCCGTACGACGCCGGCGACGCCGTCCCCGACGACGCGGTGGACAGCCGGGGAGGGGACACCTGCTTGATTACTACGTTCGGCAGCGGGCTGTGGACCCGCCGCTCCTGCTCCTTCACCAGCTCCGCCGCCACGGCGTCCACCTTCTCGGCGTTCGTCCTCTCTGACAGCCTGCGCCCGCGGAACAGCGCGGACTCCACGTTCCGCTGGGACAGCATCGCGCCGGCGGTGGCGGCCGCGGTCTCGGCGTGGAGTGCGGTCGCCTTCTTGCTGGCCTGGATGCGGACGTAGTTACTCCCGCTCGTGTGGCCGAATGCCAAGGCGACGGACTCGTCAACCATGTCCGCGACGCCCTCGGCTGTCACGCGCGCCAGCTCGCGGGGAGACGGCGAGCGCGTCGGCATCGGCGTGTTCCCTCCGGAGCCGGAGGAAGAGGCGCCGGTGCCAATGGAAAGGACGAGGAGGTCGTCCACGCTGGTGACGAGGGGGAACTCTTGCTTGTTGTGGAGCACGTGCGTGATGGCTGCCGCGGCCGGGTTGCCCATGGCTGCGACGCCCCCGGACGCCGCGGCGATGGCCGTGCGCCCGTCCACCGACTTTACGGCCGCCGCCGCGCCACCGGCGGCGCACGTGGCCGCGCAGACGTCGCGGAGGGTGAAATCGAAGCTGTCGCTCTCGACGGCGTCGGCGCGCGAGAACAGGAATGGCGCGGCCGTGGCGAGGTCGTAGCACGGCACGAGAAGCGGCGCGACGGTGTCCTTTAGCGTCGCGTCGCCGAACACCCGCCGGAACGACCTCTCCGCCCTCCTTGCGCCGCCGCGGAACAGCTTCGCCCACCGCCCTCGCCTTCCACCCCAGTCCCTCCCGACGCTGCCGGCCACGAACTCGAGCGCCTCCTCCGCCGTGTACCTCGGCCTCCCGTCGGGCCCCCTCAAGAACAGCATCGCCGCGAGCACCCCTCCCGCGCCGGCGCCAGCCGCAACATCAAAGAAGTCCGCGACGCGCGCGTCGGGGTCCCCTGCTCGCCGCCGCAGCCTAGCCTCGAGCCGCGCGAGCGCCGCCGCAGCGAGCAGCGCGTCCTCAGCGCCCGAGCCGCAGCCGTCGATGGCAAGCACCCGCACGCGCCCGTCAAAGAACGGCCTCGCCGGCGTGCCCGCGCCGGACGACAGGCACCCTCCCGCGCCGAACAGGAACTTGCTCTCCAGCAGGGAGAATATCTCGTAGCTGAGCTTGTCCACGTCCATGCCCATCGGCGACGCCGCCATTGCTACGGTGCTGCGTGCGTGCGCTAGTGAGTGGCGTGCTTGTGGCGGATTGGAGAGAGCTCGATCAGCTGGTGGTGATGTGATGGTACTACGAGGCGTCCACCTCGACGGCATATATAGGATTCCGGCGCAGTGCCGCCCAGCCCGACAGCTCGCGTACGGACGATCCCTGGCCGTCGGATTAGGAACGGAGGCGCAGGATGCGACCGCGCGAACGTCGGCGGCTTTGGCGCTGCGGATCCCGGCGCGATACTGCGAGCGAGAGGGGAAGCTTCGCCGCGAGCACCGGGCGCGTGCGCCTCGTGGCCCGCCGCGCCGCTGGCACGTGGGCCCCCGTCCCTCACCTGGGACCACCTGTCATCGACTGATCCGGGGGCGACCTCCGCGTAGGTGGGACCGGCCTCACCGACGGTGTCCGGGGAGAGCGAGACAGCGACTGATCCGGGGGGATCGCGACACGTCAGGTGGGCCTGGCGTGTCAGCGAGAAGAGCCAGCGCGGCAGCTGGCCGTCGGCGCCGGATCTGGCGGGTGGCCACCGCCGCGGTTTGCACACGTGGGGAAATGGCACCTGCGTGTACGATCCAGTACAGGTGGTACTAGCCAGTAGATATCCACTGCTCCATTTACTTGTCATTACTATTTCCACCTGGAACATTAATAATTTTAAAAGATTAGATTATGATTATGATTAAATTAACTTAAATAATTTTATCACATCTTATTTATTCTTTTTGAAAAATATGGATTGTTTATTTGTAAGAAGTGTGGTATTTATTTAACATGGATAGATACAGAAGAAAATATGGAAAACTGATTAGAAGTTCTAAACCAACTCATATTTGTAAAAAAATTAACAGAACTAAAATGAATTATATAAAAAATCGAAGAGTAAAGTATACCGTGACACTTATATATGAAGCTGGATGGAGTAATACAAGATTTGTGTCATGCTGTCATTGAAGGCAAGAATCAAGCTGGGCCGTACAACTGTTACTACAGTTCCGACAGAGCGCGGATCCTTTGTCCTCTGCGCTCATCTGCTCGTGCAATGCGGCTCTCATCGTTTTCTTTTCACGTGTAAAATTCTATCCGGTTTTATTTCCTCGCCTTTTACAACAAAAAAGTTATGAATAGTTAAAAGTATGCCATATGAGCAGCGTGAGTTGTGCCATAAATACAATCATATAACTTTCATTAATCATATTACAATTGTTTAAGAGTAATTGGCGGTTAAATTTGAAATAGTAGTGATCAATACTGATAAGCAAACGAGGACGGAGAAAAACTGGTCAAGCTTATTGGTTCTGATAAATAAATGAATACATGGACAGGTCTTAAGACAGTATTATTCATCTTGAAATTTGAGTTCATAGATATGTTTGGCTGGCGGCCTGCAGCTGGCTTGAGGTTGAATTAACAACCATCAAGTGGTTGAGGATCGAGCTGCCTGCTACTACTAGATGCTGACATGATGTTGCCTGGATCTCTCTCTCTCTGCCTAAATTATTGTGGTTGTTCTGCCTTTGCTACTTCTGTGATCTTTCGTCAAAAACACAAAAAATTGCAGATCATGCACACGTGCAACCAGGTACAATGTTAAGCTAAGCAAGCCAGCTTTTCCCCAACTGGCCTCGTTATCCAATCCACTTTTAAAGTTCATGACGGCAGGTGACGTTCACTTAAACACCGGCAAAGTTGAATTACCTATAAAGATATACAGTAATCTATAAGTTTATCAAGAGCTTTTTGTTTGAGACGCAAGTGTGCGAAGAGTTCGTGGGATGCATCTCTCTTGCAAATGCCAGCCATGGATAAAATCTGAACCTTGGTACACCCCCGACACCTGCACTGTCCATTTGGATTCGACTTGAAGGAATTCTTGTGCTTTAATTAAAATCAATACGTTTCAGCTGAGTTGTTTTTGTGAATTTCTAAAGTTTGGATCACCGATCACGTGGAATTAATAAGGCTATAGGCTGTGGTTCGTAACATAGCTACGTCCACTAAGCATTTCTTTTCTTCTGAAAATCGTATATCTGTGCCCAATTATTGAATTGAACAGTGTCTACTGCCCGCAAATAAATCTCTAGAAGTGCCTACTACAATTATGGATTTCAAGATTTGCCAATACTATCAATAAGATAAGTTTGATATCCAACACGCATGCAAATCGTCAACGAATGCACTGTGCATATAGACATATATCATAATGGAGCGTATCTCAACTAATTGCCTGTGCACCACGTCGCTGGCACAGAAGAAATGGTTGAGCTTTTAAAAGAACTCAAATTCATGCGCCAAGCAATCCCCAACAGAAGCACTCCATCTTCTAAAACAACTTTTGAAACTCCAGTACAAGTATCTTCCGCCAGTCTAATGATGGAAGCAATCGGTTAGGCGGTTGAAGGTAAAACGGAGACCAGCCCAGACTCGCTAGAACCCACCTTCCATTAGCTAAACCAACATGCGATATGGCCGCAGCATGGCACATGTAGCTAACTGTTGTGTGTTGACTGACATTCTGTCCATAAAATTGCCAAACATGCTAATACAAGTTAAAATACAGGAGGTACCTACAGCGACACAGTTAAGGTTTATTCTGTTCATTTCTCGTTCTTCAGGGAGCCTTTGCTGGGTCGTCGGTTGGCACGTCATCCTCATCATGGTAGATGTTCTCCGCCATTTGCCATATCTGAAGGATGTTGTCCTCAGCAACGCTAGCAATCACCCAGTCCTCGCATGGGTTCCAGGAGAAGTCAGAGATCTTGCTTGTATGGCCTCCATGAATGAACAGGAGCTCTGGAGGACCATCTTCTGCGTCCTCCGGTGTCTGTTCCTGGTCAATCCTGTTGACACAGGGCATCAGTTAGAAAACTAATTTGAAAAATGAAATTGCAATGGGCTTAGGTATTTGAAGAAAAGTTAAACCCCAATGGATAGAAACAAGGTAGAGTTTAAGATCAGGCTAAGGTGTAACATGAGTAATTCTGCGTACCCATATTTCTCAGTTCTCACACCAAATGGTGACAGTCAGCAAAAGTGCCGTGCACAAGGAGCCCAGGGTGCAAGTAATATAAACAGTACCAGACTACCAGTACCACTCATGCCATGGTTCGTGAGCATTGCTCACTATCACCAACACAGAAGAAAAAAATCACAACTATGTAATCTCCAGAAAAATGTGCACCAGAGGAAGAAAAAACTGTAATGGTATTGGAAAAATTCTTCAAAGCTGGAGCCTTTACCTGCTTAGATCCCAGACCATTAGCCTTCTTCCAAGACAACAAGATGCAAGTATAGTTTCATTTTTTGGGCTCCATCCAACTTGAAATACTTCTTCCCTGATTATACAAAATATTTACATGTTTAAGAGCAGTAACAATAACCAAACAGAACGACATAAACAAGGCCAAACATGCATGCTACACTTTGAAAAGTTATTCTGGCAGCAATACAGAAAGCAGCTTTGAAGGAAACAGTCATGCCACGAGAAACTTACTTGTGGCAGTCAAAGGTGTGTAGAGAAGTATCAATCTTCCGAAGATCAAATAGTTTCACAGTCTTGTCAGTTGAACCTGTCGCGACAACCCATTCATTGAAGGGGTTGAAAGCCAGGCAATTCACCTATAATGCAAGAACAATGCACCAGGAAATAAGAATCTAGTTTGCACCTTTTATAAGGAGCCTTGGCTATTTATAAATGGGGTCTATGATGCATGTCCATGCAACCATAGTGCCTGTTAACGACCACAGCAGTTCAATAACAACTGCTCACTAAGATGACAATAGACACACAAACACAGGATCCATTCTTATTTGCCAAACAGAACAAAACAAACCAAAGGGCTCATCCAGAAGAATATATAGAAAGAACTCAAAGCAATGTATGTCCAACCAAACGCCTACAAATACAAATTAGTAAAGACTAGAATGCAACAGAGGGAGATTGTGAGAGAGATGGTATATTTAAACTAGACAATGTTTGAGGTCACCATGAAAATCAAAATGAGATCTAGGATGTGTTTAGATGATTTGGTCCAAAAACAGTTCAAAACAGGATGTTGAATGATCAATTAACACCTCTTATAGACAAGATACTCAGATTTGCATCATTTAATAATCATGATGCTCACTTGAGGACCAAGAGCAAATAAACAGTGCAGAAATTGGTAACCATGAAATAAAACTGTATTCCTTAGTGTCCATAAAAATTAACTAAGAGAAAAATGGAAACTCAATGCTCAAAACGATACTTACCTCACCCTGGTGTGCCACCACAGACTGTACAGGCTTTGTAGGTGCAGGACTACGTAAATCCCAGATTAGCAAATTATGATCATCACCAACTGATCCAAACAGGTATTCATGCCTCAAATGCCAGGCAACATCTTCAACGACGCCATCATGACACTAACCACAGAACAAAATCAAAAGAGTTATTGCATTAAAAGAAACAAATTACGAATA
>KE373157.1:505610-522135 GCA_000418225.1 Zizania latifolia | reverse complement strand
GTAAAGCAACAATTTTTTTTTTTTGCCAAAATTCGAAGTTTAGTTTGAAATTTGACACCGGAGCGAAAGAAAAAAACAGAAAGCGCGAAAAGGCTCCGGCCCTGCGACCTTGTGTCGCCACGTGTCTAAGGGCCCCGGGCCGTGTCAGGCTAGGCCAGTGGCGCGGCTCCCGATTATTCCCGACCGGCGGATCCCCGCGCCGGCCCTCCTCGGGGGCATCGCAACCGCCCGTCCGCCCGCTTTCCTCCATTCCTCATCCTCCCGAAACGGTGGGCCCCAAGCCGCAGGCGTCGAAACTCGAACGGCCGCGGTTTCATCAGCAGCTCGAGAATCCGACGGCCCAGATGAACCGTCTTCTCCTGCTCGGCGACAAGGTGCACCTGCCGGAATGATTATTCAACGTACTCTAATATTCTCTCTGTAATATTAATCTGGCTGAAAATATAAAATATTTATGGGAGGAGGAAAGCCTCGGGTCAAGCGTGAGACCGATAAACGAAGGGGGCGTGACGCGTCGCGACAAACAGAGAACGGCATGTACGGGAGTAGAAGGTCGCCATTACTTGTCACGTCAAATGATGGCGGGGAGCGATCAGTAATAAATGGAGGACAGTGATGGAGCGAAAAGTACTGTACAGAGTTACAGTAGGAGTACTGTAATTCTAATTACGTGCTCCTTCCTGGGCGCAGTAATTACGCAGCAGCAAAAAGTAGGCGGGCAGGCGGCAGGCAGAAGGGAGGAAGCGATAAAAAGCTGCAGGCCTCGATGGGTGACATGACACGGGCGGTGCGTTCCTCGATCGGAGGCCAATCCATCCGCTGGCTGGATGGCTGACGTGTCACGCGGAACGTGCTGGGAGTGCAGCCGCCGCGCACAAACCGGACAGCCGCGCCTGCCCCTGCGTACCACGGCCCCCTCCTACCTAGCTGACGCGTGCCGTCCTCCCTGCTCCACTAGCCTTCTTCTCACTCTCTCCTCTTTTTCAAGCGTTTTTTTATCCTTCCTTTTTTCCATACTCTGCTCGTGTTGGCCTCAAGCCAAGTGCCCGTGTCGAGTCCTGAGTCCACTTGCCAGCTTGCTCATGTGACGTGCGCACGTCACGCCAATCACGAGTCGCCTGCTCGCATGACACATGAAACTCCTCCCCGTCGTCATCTCCACAGAAGGGCATGTCATAGTCACACAACTCAAGCCTCACAAATTGCTTCCGCCAATCAGTCCCGTTTCAACCTCGCAGGTCACCTCCTCGCCGACATCCCCCTCCCACGTTTCGCCGCCTCGTCTCCCCGCGCAAAACCGGTCAAAAAACGCGGCACGCTCCGGTGGTTTCCGCTCCGCGTCGCCATCCCCAGGTGGCCAGGAAGGTCGCCTTCTTCCCCTTCCCCTTGCTTTCAGCCTTACATGACCAGAAACCAAACCACATCACATCAGTTGAGAGCTACCACCACAACCATATCCACCACACAAGAGGTTGGCACACAGCCACATCACACGTTACAAGTTTCACACCCAAAACTGGAGGTGAATGGGTTCCACAACAGGTAACACGCAAACCATGATAGATCATAAAGAAGTGGAGACCAGGTTCTTGACATGTGTTGTCATGACACACAAAAGAGGATGGGAGTGTACCAGTACACATAAGGTCTTCAGTACAGAAGAGACATACATACTACTAGGGTTCTCAAACAAAGGACCAATTGACGAACATGAAGCCGAGGCAGTGGGGGGTGTCGTTGTCGCTCAGGACCTTCCATGCAACTGCTTGCTCGTAGGACACAGGCCGTCCCATGCTCGACACGCAGACGCCGCCCGGGAGGTACGCGAAACCCTGGAAAGGACGAGTTTTTGGTGTTAGGTTACAAGCATTAGAGATACTTTGTCCAAAGGTTGGACCTAAGATGAGGTCATTACGATTTAGGAAAATAGAGTAACACAGTTCAGATCGTACCTGCTGCATAATCTTGGGGAATTCAGAACATAGCGCCTTTCGGCCATCATCATCAAGGATCTTCTCAAGCGAAATGTCCTGGAGAGCAATCAGAGTCGTCTCGAGCATGTCGAGGCCAGCTTGATTGGCAAAGGTGAACACAGGAGCAGCCTGATCGGCAGGTGGTAGACATAATTCTCCGTTAGACCCACACGACGTTAATGTAAATATATCAGGGACTACACAAAGACACTATATACTGACCTTCAGGGAACAGCACATGATTGAATCCGAGTGTTCCCATAATGCTTTCAAGGAAGAATCCGTGCTTTGCAAGTCTGTGCAAAGGAGGTCTGCTCCAGTGTGAAATCTGAAATTTTAAAGCAAACCAAATTATTGCATTGCAAAAGTTGAAACATAGCCATACTATCAGCGATGACTGAATTAACGCTCCCTTCTCTATATGCTATACCAGGATAATACATCGGTGTGCTGAATGCTGATAGGAAGACATGATGACAAAACAAAGATAACCAGAGTAGCACAAAGAAAGCCTTACCGGTAGCTCCGCCCAATCCACCTTGCAAGCGTATGAGCTTCAGGAGACCCTGGAGGGTTCTTCGTTTCAATCTGTCCACCAAGACGCGAAGGAGCTATTGCCATGGCCACTCTCTGCACTGATGCCACCACAGTTCGGACGTACTGCCTGGCCATTGCCGCTACGCTTTCACGAAGGTGGTTTTCATATGAGAACTGGAAAGCTATGGTCAGGACTGATCTTGTGTTGCAGCCGCTAGAAGTGTCACTGGAAGCCCGTGTCGTCCCACCAGACCCAACCTCAAGAGTAGATGCCAGGTCCAGTGTTCGTGTCGCAGATGGCGCATCCTGTAGCATAATATCAAGCCATTGTTTAGTTACAATTCAGACGGATGGACAAGAGCCAGCTGCCAGAGCAAAACAAATTGTACTAACCGTCTTGGCATCCAGTGGTATCACACGGAAGCCTGAGGGTAGCAGTGGTGCATCATCAGCGAAAGATTCGTCAATGGGTGCAAAGACAAGCTGGGCACATGCACCTGCAGCATTCTCATCAACACCGCTGCACAGCTGCCATAGAAGAAAGTATCTTGTCAGGCCAATGCAACATGAGATGATACGGAAAAAGGCGCGTTCTAATGCTCTCTAAGTGCATACCTGCAGGAGATACATATCTCTTGATAGAACGACCTCATCATGGCAGAGACTGTGTCCCTCAAGCCTAATAACCTCCAATAACTGCAATTTACAAGGTTTGAAAACTTAGACTGGTTTGCAATTAGTGCTACAGAGCAAATATAAGAACCAAAGCTAACATTAGTTACCTCTTCATGCTCTAAGGTGTGTGCAAGTGGCAATATAACCTGGCTGCCCATAAAACCACCAGCTCGTAGACCAGGAACTGCATACGGACTAGCCCTCAGAGCAGCAGCAGAATAAGCATCAACACCAGGATCAGCCCATTCAGAGCGGTGCTCCCTCAAGAATCGCACTAGGAGAGCAGGTGGTACATTCTACATAATGAAAACAAACTTGTCAGGTCTTAATCAAACTCATCTAGTCATGCTTAATAATTACCCATATGGGTTATGTGTAGAAACCTGTAGCAGCATAGATGCCTTTGCACACAAGATGCCACCTCCAATCGCAGAAAACAGCTGGGAGGAGTTGACATGAGACTCAACAAGTTTGTTTGGAGACGAGTTGAAAGCAATCGTCACATCCTCAGCACCATCGCTGCTCATCAGTGACCAGCCATCATCCGGAAATCCGTTGACAGCATCATTGAAGCCTCTGCAAATTATGTTGAGGGCCTTAGTCATGGCATGTATGGAGGTACTGTTATAAATTACAGCACCATAAATGGAACACGGGACACAGGAACACTGCTACAAACCTGCTCAGCCTCTGACTAAATGTTCTCAGCACTGCTGGCTGGCGCCCACCTCCATAGGGCATTTCTCCGCTTGTTTCATGTGCAATTTGCCTAATGTGACGCAGTGCCTGTAAAAGCCAGCCAACAATTTTCAGACACCATTAACATATTAGTGGCACAAAAACAAAATGCTTGGTACTGATGAAATCTTAACGCAAATGCAACCATAAAACATACAGCAATTGTCATCTTCTGCGCGAGAATCTTCGGAGATTCATAAAGTGGTCGAAGGACCTCAGGCACACTCCAAGCCTACAACAAGATAATATTGCTAAGATGCCTGAACAAGTACAGGACCACAGTTATGTTCAATGTATCCAAAATTGGATGGGGGGAAAATGTCTCTTCTGCTTACATCCAAATCAACATGATCCACAATGTGAATCATGGAGCCACCCCCCTCACATGGGCGGATCAAATAGCCACTTGGAAGCACTTCAGCTCTGACAAAATTTGGAGTGTTAGGTCCAGATGGGCCACCAGTGGATTGAGTCAATGATCTCTCACAGATCTACAGAATAAGGCAGTGAACAACAGTTAATAACTCTGAGCACAAACAATATTCAGTGAAGGCAATTAAGTCACACACAACCCAACTGCAAAGAATACAACGAAGCTCACAAGCCCAACAGTGAATGTGATGAAGGTAGCCACAGTTCAACATAAATTGAAGCACCGTAATAAGCAAAGAAAAGAAGCAGTACCACAAGACTTCCATCCTCAAGAGCACTCGTGTAACGGAGTGTCCAAAAGTCACGTGGTGCCGCCAAAGTTGTCGGTGCATAAGTCTGACAAATTGAATTACAGTAATAGTCAAGTTACAGCTATGTACAACAGAGATGACACTATCAAAGTACACCTCAAGATAACAAAGCTGTAAGGCGATGCATACCTGCATGTAGATAAGCTCAATGGTTCCACCATTACCCATAGGGATAACATGGATCACATCCACGCATCGGCAATCGCGATACCAAGATGAGCGATCCTTGAGGATCTCAGCAACCTGTGCAATAGTCTATTAGGAATGTCTGCACAATGGAAACATAGAGCTGTGCGATGATGAAAAATAACACACCTTTGTGGGCTCAAGGCTCACAAGGCCACAAGCTCGGGCTGCTACGCCACTACAATTGTGCGAAACAGCAATGATTCCAATGGAATCCGGACCAGGCTGTAAAGAAATTCCACCTTTAACTAATTTTCCAAAAAGAGCTGAAAGAATCAACACATGACACAATTCTGCCTTTTGCAATAATTATATTACCTTCATCCCAACCATTTGCACCCAATTGACAGCAGTTCCCGTCGCCTTGGACAGGAACTCTGCCAAGGTCTCCTCAGCTATAGCGAGAAGACTGTAAAAAACAAAAAGGATTGCTTCAAACTTAAGCAAAAAAAGTCATGCAAGCGTGCACACAAAAATGTTCTTAGAAAGTTAACAAGACTAAGCACTGTAATTACCCAGCTGGGTTGTTCGCGTCCCTTTGCGGACGCGGGGCCGGTGGGTTTTGCTGTTGGTGGTGTTGACCACTAGTAACCACAGACTCACAGCTCGTGTCTGTAGTCGCCACAGAAGGCTGTAAACATCATAGCACACAACATTAGAGGCAGCAACCAGTATTACCAACAGCATTAGGTTAATCAAATCAACAAATCCACACACTAGAATCTATTTCTACAAGATGGTAGAAGCACTCAGCACATCAGCCTGTTGAGCTTAAAATTAGTAGCAAAGCACAAAGCTTGCTATTTGTAGGACCCGGATCATCTCCTAAGGGATCTAATGCAAACACTCGCACACCTTGATTTATGTATGTTTGATGCGATTAACGAAGAAGACGGGTCTCACATTATGGAGCTGCTTCCGCATGTACCCGTTCTCGTAAACGAGGCGGGACACCTGCTTCTGCAGCCTGTCATTCTCCTCCATCAACAGCTTGTTCATCGCAGTCAACTTCCGGTTCACAGTTTGCAGACGAGATGCCTCCTTCCGCTGCTTCTCGCGGCACCTGCAAATCACAAGGAAAATAGCATCAAAAGATGAAACCGAGACGACTATGGCTAATGTACAAGATTCAATGCTGTGGCTCAAGGAGGCATATCACATCCCAGGTGAGCACCAAGCGTGTTAGGTAAAGGCATCCCAGCTGCACATTACTATGGCAATGAAAGCAACTAATGGCTAATAAGCAAGCACTCAATATTCTTAATTATTGCTCCAGCTAAAGATGATGTGTACATATCCTTGCAGTTTGCAACTTCAAATCTGGTTTAAATCCGAACACTGTGTTAACAAGACAAGACCCCATTTACATTGCAGTTGTTCTTGCAATGCTAACCAATCAAGATTAGCAATCATGTCCATATGTTAAGAAAGCCTCAGAGAATCACATTAGTTCGCGAAGTTTTGGTTTAAGTGGCGTAAAGAATCAAGGAGCAGCACTAAACGGCAAAAAGCTCGGGGAGGGCAAAATTCAGACAAGAAACACCAGAACAACTCGATCACAAAAACCTGAGGCATCTTAGACCAAAATAGCCAAAGCCAAACTCAGTTTTTTGGTAGGACATCCATTACTAGGTACCTGCTTCCACAAGCAAACCCAACACAAAGTTCAGAACCAAAACCATTTTTCCCTCTGAAGCCATGGGGATACATGTAACCAAGGAAACGGAGAAATCTTAGAGCAAAAACCGAAATTTCTCTTAGAGGAAGCCGTCCAGAGCCGGAGCAGCTGATCGAGAGGCATGGAGAGAAGAGAAGCGACGCACCTGCGGTTCTGGAACCAGACCTTGATCTGCTTGGGCTCGATGTTGCAGAGTATGGGGCACTCCCGGATGAGCTGCTGGCGGCGGAGCGAGCTGGGCTTGGGGCACTCGCTGTAGACCCGCTCCAGCGCATCCACCTGCTCCGGGGTGTAGCGCACGTACTTGCCCGTGTCCACCTGCGGCGCCCCTCCGCCGCCAGGCGATGGCTTGTCATGCTTGCCCCCGACGCCTCCGTGCACCGCCGCCACCATCGCCGCCGCCATCCCGAGCCTGCGCGCGCGCTACCACTAAGACCACCGCCGAGGCCGACCGAGCTTAGACCGGACGAGGAGCAGTAGTATGAGCCACGGCCACGGTCGCCGCCGCGTCATGCCTCCCTCGCGAGACCGCCTCCCGCGCACGCCATAGTGGTGGGTTCTTCTTGCGGTGGGCGGGCGAGCAAGCTGTTGGTTATGCCGAGCGAGCTGCGAGCTGCGGGGTAGGAGGCGCCGAGGAGGGCGAGCGCGAGGAGAAGGAAAAGGTCGCGAGAGAGAAGAGGTGGGGGTTTGGTTGCATTAATAGTGGACAGGGGAGGCAGAGCAAGGAAAGCGCAGCGCGCTCTCTACCCCTCTATGTTCTAAATACTTTCATAAATATAGTTTTAAAATATCTATTCTTTTTGTTCTAAGAGACTTTAGAGTGTATACATTCGCTCAAATCTAAAACTTGATTTATTTTAGAATTGAAGAAGTACACAATTTTTTATTCTTTCGTATTTTTTAAAGCAGAATAATCATTTAAGTTATTTTCTTAGTTGTTGTGTATATGTCGAAAACGACATAAGTAATTGTAATTGAAGAAAGTATTCCTTTTATCCACAAATACGAGTATTTCAATTTTTATCAGAAACTAATGGTAAAGAGGAAAATTATTGTTCCTTCTTATGAAACATGAAATGTTAGAGCTGAAAGGATGGTTAAGGGTGAGATAGCAGAAAACTGAACAAGAGATAGTTGATAGGACAAACAGCAATGTAAAATTTCTTATATTTGTGAAAAAAATAAATTTTAGAATTCCTTGTCTATATGGATTGATTGAGGGAATAGAGTGGTGGTGTTGAAAGGGAGAATTTGTAAGAGGGACGCTTTTGACAATATTGTTAGCAAGTATAACCCTATTTCTTATGGTTCAAATATGCAGAGGTGCGATTTGTCCGGTACTAGTTTCACAAATTTGGTGATATTTCGTCGAATTTGTACCGTATTTAGCTGCCCGAAATTCAGAGCTCTCCCGATCCGTTCGGATCACAAGGAGTTATATAATGGATTTCTCCCATATATACTGGAGACAAACAAACGTAACGAGTTGTATTCACCAATATAGATTATTTATTCCTTTATGATAAATTCTAGGTGTATTTTACATAATCTTTTATATACTTTCATCCAAAAATTAAAAATAATTTCTATTATTGTTTTTAATTAGTGTAGTGGAAATTAGAAAGGATAAAAACGTCTTAAAAATAAGTGACGCGGAGAAATAAAATTATAAATTTATATAACAGATATATTGGAGAGAAGGTAATAAGTTAAAGACTGCACAAAGAGACGGTAAAAGAGATGAATCATTACAAATTCGCTAACAACAATTACATCCAAAATACGATAAATCAAAAGTAATAACTTATTCGAGGTCAAGATTAGGTCTTTATTTATACATCAACAACAAGACACGGCCCAGCAGCAGAGAGTTTGATGCATCGGCCAAAAATTTGGATGAGCATGCATCGTGCCCCCAGCCAAGCCATGGTTGAACGACCATTTCCATGCAATCTTGCCGTCTCCTCTTCGAGGGCTGGGGGGCGATGGCGTTATGCTTTTCATGGCGCCCTGCACATGCGAATGGCAGCAAGCACGCGCGCGTGGGGGCGCCCCAAACGCTGCCGCCTACTGGGCACTGGCCCCAACGCTGCCGGCCTTTTGGAGGTGAAGAAACTCCATGCGACCATGCCGCCCTCCCTTGTTTTATCACCGAGCAAAACACTTCTTCAGTGCAATCAAATCCCCATCAAAAATTGTCAACTTGTTGTTACTACTGCTCTATGCTAGTACCTCCTATTACTTATATATTTTAGCATTTTTCAAATTTTTTATTAAATATAAGTTGTTTTAAAACTTCTATTTGTTTTATTGGTTTTCTTTTATTATTTTAGCTTAAGATTATTATAATATAGCTTATATGTGAGGCTTATAATAATCTATGAGTTGTGTAACAATCTATATTATTGCTAGTATATATTATTATGTTTGAATGGTAAAAAAATCTCAACGCTCTCAAAAGTCAAAACGAAGTGTTAATATTCAAGTATAAGATGTCAATAAATATTTTTTTACAAAAGTGTAATACATATTTTAGTTTTTTTAAATAATAAGTTAAAAAAGTTAAAGTAAGATTGTCCAATAAACTAAACTGACTATTTATTTCATCTATTAACCGAGTCGAAATAGACAGGGTCTTAAGTCATCATTTGATTTGATGTATTGAATCTTATACACAAGTCTAGCAGGGTTTGCATAAGAAATCAAGAAGAAATAATTGTTAGTACTCGCAAGTATTTGAAAGGTTGGCACATTAGTTTTTTGTGGGACATTTTGGAACCGGGCCGATGCATGCATGCATGCAGGAGCAGGACTGGTGGTGAGCAGCCAAGAAGCCAAGGCTTGCAATCATGAGTGGCTTTTGGAATTTGGATTATCACATTGACCCTAACACTGCCTCTATCCTTTTTCTCCCCCCTTCAACGCTAGTACACACAGCTTGCTTAAGAGCATCTCTCTGCTTCAGCCAGCCACTTTCTTTGGAGCGTTAGCTGTAGATAGAGAGTGTACTCACTACTCAGCTCATCACGAGAGAGAGACGGAGTTTTGTGTGGCTTTTGGACTGTATATAAACTGTTGATATATACTGTATACTGATGCGATTCCATGGGAGTATGTCAGATTGCAGTCGTCGCTAGTTGATTCAGAAGAACTGCAAGTAATAATAGGCTCAAAGCAAAATTCACTGTTGGGACCCAACGGGCTGGAAGATGGTTCATTGCTACTGCTCCAGTAGTTTTTAAATGGGAGATCATCTTTGAAATTTTTTCTCTCTTCAAAGGTGTTGATTATGTTAGTGTGTACTGGGGAAGGAGGGCTGGCTTTGGTTGGACCAGTGCACCTGCAGAAAGGCTGCGTTGCACAGTAGAAATTTTTTCTCTCGCCGGAGAAGACAAAACAGTGGAGTCTTGGTGATGCGATTTATTTCGTTGCCCTTTTCGCCGGCGGGAGAGAAGGGGATGGCACGAGCAAGGATGAGCTCGCTGCCTCACTTCTGCGGTTTTGCCCGTTCTTGGTTGGTGCCCATCTCCGTTCAATGGATGAGCTAAAACTTTAATTATTTTATTTAGTAGATGATTAAAATAATTTACTTAGACATTAAGTCTCCAACCCTAAGAATTTTTTGACTTACAAATTGCTAGCATCAACCTAAAGCAGGTGTAGGAGCAGAGCCATTATTAAATATTTAGATCGAATGCATCAAAACCGTATTTACATACTAGTATAACAAACACTTTCATAATATATACGACAGTTTAGTGACTTATAAATATTACTTAAAAGATAGTAGCGGCGACAAAAGACGATGCCAATAAATGTACAAAACGACATCTGTGTGCCTGTATGTACAAATGACCTCTCTGTTTATGATTGGAAGAGGTAGGTATGGTGGTATCTACAGTCTTGTGCTGCTACTGTTCTTGGCTTGTTGCGCTGCCTTGGTTTGCTTCTCTTCTTCTTCATGGGTAAACCCTGCATTTCGTTGCTGCATTTGGTCCATCCAGCTGGTTGCCTGGATGGTGGCCAGGTATATCTATCATCTATCTCATGTTACTAACCACCAATTAGTCCTGTCCATG
The DNA here is from genome assembly GCA_000418225.1 of Zizania latifolia. NCBI lineage: Eukaryota > Viridiplantae > Streptophyta > Magnoliopsida > Poales > Poaceae > Zizania > Zizania latifolia. The sequence continues at coordinate 511,526 of KE373157.1, read as the reverse complement.
ATTGAAATCAATTTGTTTTTGTGATCGATGTATGAAACCTGTAATCTGTTGATGAAGTGTTAATTGGGCATGCCATGTTTCTGGCTTTGTCTCTTTCAAGGTATCATGCATTTGTTGGTAAACTATGTCCCACGTTACTGGAACATTTGTCCGGATAGAGAAGTCGCCTAAGATGTATCATGGGATGCGGAATTTAGGTCAAATCTGATGAGTTATGGTCAGATTTATATATCATGATTAATTGGTTCAATTAGGCCGACGGGGCAGAACTAGTTTGAAACAGAGAATTAATGGTATTTTTCATGTACGTGTAATATTCACGCGACAACGTACCTGTCGTATTTCGTTGATCAAACATAAGGTCATAATATCGATCGGTTCAATTTCACAATAAATACAAGCTGTTTCGCCTTCTCTAGACGATTGCAACACCAAGAGCAACGCCAACCGTGTGAGCTGAGCCCTCATTGGAGAATGCTGGGTAATCCACGTACCCATCTATCATCTCAGCTCCTCGTCAATTAAGACAGGGCTAGCTTAATTAGCCTTAATTCTGCATCATATCCTCTCTGCCGACCAGGTCATTTTTTATTTCCAGAAGCAGCTCGATCACTCCATTTGTGTTGGATTCCTTTTGAGTAGCTGAGCTAGTTATTACTACCAACGGCGATCGGATAGTAGTAAACAGTCTGATTTAACGATAACCGATTAGGTTATTTTTAGCCACTAGTCATCGACGGCCTTTAACCCTGGCTGTCACACGGGTAGGAGTCGTACGTATATCTGATGTATGCAACGTTCGTACGAGAACCGGGGGAGTCCCAGCCAGGCTCGAGAGCTGCTCGAACGCCTGACCGATCGATGTGCGTGCGCGGCGCGCTCGATGGACGACCCAGCCTTTTGCCGGCCGGCGCCGCACACGCCCAGGCCCCGCCGCCGCCCACGCCGGCGCCGGCCGCCTGCTGCTCAGAAGGGAATATATATCTGGAATTCCGATCATCTCATGACATGAATAATGCCTCCATCTTTCGATCACTAATTCCCAGGCTCCCAGCTGTGCCTGGCTATGTCCGTCTTACTGTCTCAGTTTTCTGCTTCAGTTCTAATCACGACCGAAATTCACTACTTCACCGCGTGCCCGAGCACACAACGACAACCAACCGAAAAACACTCGATAAAGGATTTATCGAGTGTCATACTCGACGAAGAATACTCAATAAATCTTTTATTCATGAATAAGAATTTGCCAAGTATTTTCTTTGTATAGCCATATTTGCCGAGTGCCCAAAAGAATATATTGGCAAACCTTCTGACACTCGATAAACAACCCATTTCCGGTAGTATACACTTCCTCTCTCTCTCTCATAATTTTATTCTAAGGAAGACACGTACACACATAATTCTAATGCATGTGAGAGCTTCTTGTAATCCCTCCTGTCATGCAAACTTTAAGCTCTAGTGAGTATATATACAAGAAGTGCTGTTAGACCCAAAACTGAAAAAAAGAGCACATGAATTATTGCACACCCGGCCCAGATAGAAGATGACACGGTAATTAAAGTGGCTATCTAAATTCTTTTGCTGTGTCCTTTTGGTCTTTAGAGTACTCTAGTGGTAGCTAAAAACGTCCAAGAAATTATAAGGTCCCCATATGCATGTCGACGGATCTGACAAACTGGTTTCTATGTTGCTTACAAGCTACACATGTTGTCAGCATTAAAATACATACACGTCCGCATAAAGAATGAAAATTCACCTAAAAGGCTGTATACATGCATCCACAATACAAATTAAAAATCTCTTACATCAGACAACATTTTATTTCTCTTATTATTTATTTATTTTTGTTTACATAATTTTAGATAATATAATATAATACAACTCAAAAAACCAAAGGTATAATGGTTATTTTATACCATTATGTTCTCTTACAAGAATCAGAAATTTCAGACACATGAATCTGATTTATATAGAATCATTTTTCAGAGAGAAACATGAATTAAAATCAGCATCGCCAAACACATCCATAATTACTTTCTCGAACGTTCCAACAAGGGCTACAAAACCGACTGATACAACCAAACCAACGTACTCCCAATCCAATTCGACTCGATTTTAATGGAACATATAAATAATTAAAGAGCAAAAAAAAAGTTATATTGCATGCTGTCACACTTAAGACACTAACACTACAATCTAAATGTAATATTGGCCGGTCAGAGCAGCAAATTCCAGCAACAAACTAAATTAAAGAAACATTTAGAGACTCAACCACCATTAGAGAGAGTACTTAGTGGGGGTACCTGAGATATGTTAGTTTGATTAGCACATTGCATTGGAGCACTGAGCCCCTAGTGTTAGGGGGCAAAGCATGGACCGAGAGAAAAAAAGTCTGCATCTTTTTCTTGGGCTTTTGTGATGTGCCTTGCATCCAAAGGGATGCCAGTTCCACTAAACCCCACAAATGCAGGCTTTACCTCATCATCACATATTGTGTCAGTGGAAAAGAAGAGAAAAAGTTTCGGCGCAAAAATGTGTGTGGCAAAAGCTAAATTATATTGTATTTAAAAGGTGTTAAGGAGACACTAATCAATCGAAAATTGGGTGTTCATGCATGCTCGCTGACATAAGGTATACATGTGTTCATGGTGGCCGCTGGTCATTGTTTCTTTATGAATCAAAACTTCTGGCACTACAAAATTAATGAGAGTTTGTTTCCAGTTGATTACGTACAGATCGGTGAATAGTTTAATCACTTTCGAATGTCATTGTATAAACTACTTTGGATTGCATTAGTTATTTTAATCATAAGCATTTTTTCTAGCCGGGCTTCAATTCTAATCATCAATTTCTCCAGATAGAGTTCCATCTCTATATATTTCAACCAGACACATGAGGGGCACTCACACAGAAAACGATTTCTAGGAACAGGAACTACCGATTGATCAATGAATCAAAGACGAAATAATTCGAGGGAAAAAGTGCTTGCATCTTGCATAAAAGCTATCAGACAAGTCGTCTCTCTTGTTGCTTCAGAAACGGCATGCTTGCACACAGGGAGAAGAGAGATGCATATTCACGAAAGCTGCCAGGATATGCAAGATCATCTTGCATTGGATTAGCAACTGGATGAATGAATGCGGAGAGGCAGGCAGTGTAAATTAATACATATATATGCAATGCAATTTAGTGCTGGCCTGTGAGCACGCATGCTGGGTTAGAATTAAGATGGTAAGGCATGCATGTGCATGGTTAATGAGAGCTAGTGTGTTCTGACCTGACAAGCCAGTTTATTGCAAGCATTCATCAGTTGGCCTGCACATCTACTTTTTGGTTAATTGCTAGCTGAAAAGCATTGAATCATGCACGTAGAGTACGGAGTTAATCGAATTAATATATGGAAGAGCTGTAAATCTGATGGTCCTAAAGCTAGTGTGCATACTAATATATATGGATTCATGGTCCTGATTAATGTTGACCATGCAAATAACTTAGTTTAGTTTTAGTATATATTACTTAGCCAATTATTAGTAGTCAAAAGGTGGTACCATGCATACAGTACTTGTCTACAGCAGTGGAGTACTAGCTTAAGAACTTAGAGCATCTAAAAAAAGTTGTTGTTTTTGGTATCCTAAAATCTCATATAGGGAGTATTCGTAATAAAATTTAATCTCTAAATCTTATTACTCTCCAGCAGACTTCTGATATCATATTCTCTACATTTTACTTTTATATCATCAACAGATGGACCCTACTTGTCAAATCTCTCATCTTTCCTTTTATCTGTATCTCTTGTATCATCGACACGTGGGACCAAAATAGATAGAGAATGAGAGTCGTTCCCTATAAATATGAAATATAGAGGAAGGTTTTAGGAATCCCTAAAAATAGGAAACCAAATAGAGAAGTTGTTGGAGATAAATTTTAGACTAATATCCCTAAAAAATAAAGATATGGAGTTATATTGGGTATCTCTTAGAGATGATCTTAGGTCATTACTAGAGATATTGGGCAATCTCACTTAATATGAGATGAATGAAAACTTTGTGGCAGTTCTATGTTTAATTAGTTCAAGATAACTATTCTAGACAATGAAACTATAAATAACTACCTCTACACCAACTAGAAAAAGGCAAACATCTATTATACTCTATCAGATCAACTAATCTTTTTATTATAGCATGCGATCGAGAAGACCAAATTAAATAACCAAACGACGTAGAAGACAAGTTCTCGGGCTATGGTTGACTAAAAGCAACATAGTAATGTCACCATGACCACTAGGATATCCACTAGTACAAAACAATAAATAGATTACATCTCTGTGCCCATTCATCTTAAATATATGAAAATCTTATAAGTATTGGTAAAAAACTAGCACATATATGAATATCAAATATATCATTTTTGTTAAAAACCGGCACATATAATATAGGTGCTAATTTTATTAAAAACCGGCACCAATAAGAATTTTTGAATTTTTAGTCTATGTTAGAGGGAGATATACTATGAATGAAAGTTGTAAAACTGGATGATATCTACAGCTTTGTAGTTGTCAACTTTTTTATTTAAAGTTATTTAGAGTGTAAAATTTGTATTACAAGTTTTAGAAAAATGAAATGAAAAGAATAGCTTACTCGATCTATTCTATCACGAATAGTGTTGAGGTGAGATGATAAAAAAACGACATTGATATAAGAGGTCATGGATTTGAATCATAATCGTACGCGTGATTTTCACGTGAAAAATAGCTTACTCTATTCCATGAGTTATAGATGCCTCCACGCGTGATGACTTGCAACCTTGAATGTGTGAGTTAAGCTGCCCATGGATCAGGCCATCCAGCAGCCTTGAAGACGCAAGGTACGGCCTGCTACAACCAATCGATCTCCACAGCTGTAATTCTTTCCGATTTCATATATAAATTGCTTTAGTTTTTTTTAACTTTTTTAAATACAAGTTGTTTTTGAACTTCTAGTCACTTTTTATTTTTTTTTCTAGCTTCCATATTTACTCTTATTAAACAAATAATGACTCTCTCACAAATTAAGTCAGAATAAATGAGGGGTAACAAAATGAGAGAGAGGGTGTTTGTTCAATCTAGCTTAACCATGCATACACACACGCACATACACCGTGTTCTTCTGAATTTCAATTCCTGAATTCCTGTGGTGGTGCATGTAATATGGCATGTATGATTGTTGATCGATGTTGCACAAGTACGTAGTTATTGCGCGATCGAGTTAAGATAACGACCCTAGCTAGCTCTCGCTTGCTTGCTAGGCATATATGCATCCACGGTTAGAACGAACGAACTACTCGTTTGTGAATTGCTTTTTGGTGGCCATGCATGCAGCTTTTGGTAGAGGCTAACAAAAAGGAGAGCAACCCGAGCTGAGTACTCCACTGTAGCAGTGGCATCAAAATAAGAGACGCAAAAGGCACTCCTGCCCCTTGGAACCTTACAAACATAGCCTTTCAAATCCACCACAAAAGAGATTTCCCAAGATCACGCTGCTTCCAAATGGCCACACATTTCAGTGTGCTCACAAACATGTACATACACATTCACATACACATATATAGGGGCGGTTATTAATTTTTTATCAAATTGTTATGAAAATCTTTGAAAATTTTTACGTACTGATTAGTTAAGAATAGTTAAATAATCTTTTATGATGATATATATTTTTGGTTCCATACCTGTATAAACACAGAGTGAGAGAGAGAACATAGAGAAGAAGCAGGCGTGTATTTGCCTAGCTGGTAATTGTTGTCTCAACCACAAGCCCTAAAAACCCTAGCATGCTTGCATGAGCAAGAGGACCATGCATGTTTTGTGCGGAAAGCAGCTTTCTTGGCATGAGGAGGCACCAACCATCACTTGTCAATAAAATCCTTTCCTCGCTTCCTCTT
>KE373157.1:469639-482132 GCA_000418225.1 Zizania latifolia | reverse complement strand
GAGGCACGGTGGGCGAAGCTCACGAGCAGAGGTTGCAGGCAGCGCTGTGCACGTGCGCGAAGGGTGCTTTAGACCTTTTAATCCATTCCTTGGAAAAACGTGCTATTGGTCAGAAATGACTCTATTTCGGGACAGAGGGAGTATTTATTTAGAGCATGACATTTCTTCAAACACAGTTAGTAATACTACGATGATAAAAAAACAATGTGTTCAAAATAAATCACAGATAGAGATCTAATTATACATTAATATTAGGTATTACTCATGAAAAATACATACATCTCTACTAATTGCAAGTGCTATTATATATCTATAATTATAAACGTGATATGAAATTACATAAGACATTAATATACCTCTGCTTCTGAAGTTTCCATAATAAAAATCATGTGGATAGAAACCATTAGTTTTCGGATTCCTAACCTAGCAGTGTCCTCTGAACCATGACGGTCCACTTGATTCATCATTTTTGCTATCTTCATCCTGCCAACTCTGAAAATTGATATAAATAAAATTGTCTCTACTCTCTAGAGAATTCTATAACAGTATTTAATCTTTGGGAGTTCATTTGGATTGAAAATCTGCAGCCAACCTTATAATGTATCAATGATAAAAGTGAAAAGAAATTTGCATTAAAAGCTGAGGTAAAAGGCCCAATTCAATCCTACACTCCACAAGGTCTTGGTTTATATTGTAGAGTATTATATGCCAACTTTTGTCCCTCAATCTTTTTTTAATATCCAAAAACTAATGTTGAAACATTCTTGTATTTCAAAATATTGCAGGGCTTCACATGGCATCTATATTGTTCCTATGTTTTTCAGAACCATTTCTTTAATATTTTGATGTATTTTGTATTATGTAGGATGCGACTCAAACAAGATAACAAAAGATTAATAATATGTTTATCCAAATTTGGTAATCACAAGGTCAATATATTAAGAGGATTTGCTTTGGCCAAAAGTCCTTATCTATTTATTCCAGTTATACCAATATAAAGATCAATGCTGAAATGGCCCAAATATATGCCAAAAATTTCATTATACTAACCTAGAAGAGGTATTCGGCATATTCAGACATATTCTGTAGCATGGTCCTTTTCGATTCTTTATTTCTCCTTCGTTTATCATAATTATTGAACCTCTGTGGTGAAGCAAAACAAAAAAAAAACGGTTAGCTCTTTCTCTATTCAATACATGAACTATTTGGGAACAAAAAACAATAATCCTATTGTCAATTATCGATTGCTGCTTACTTCTAACTTCGAAATTCAGAACTAAAGGGTTAAAGTAGAAAATCTTAAGCATGAATGCAGGTTGAACAGACAAACTTTCTGAAACAAACAAAATTCACACTGCATCAAGGAAAAACAATCATCTAAGCGCAACACAAAGTTCACCACAGTCAAGCCCTTTTCAATCATTCCTTCATGCAGCCTTGTAGACCATTTTTTAAGAACACTGAAAACAGCCAGACGATTCACCCAAGGAAATACACACGAGCATGAACAAGAAAGTCTCCAATTTCCGCATGCACCACGCAGTGCAGATCAATTAGAAAGAAAACCAGATCGAAACGACATCCAACATGGCTTCCTTATCTGAAATTCATCCAACAGATTAAGCAAGAATACACAGTGAGAGATCACAGATTTTTTTCCTCGCCCACAATTCATCAAACATTGTAACTACACTGTAGCTTGTTGGCCCACAATTCATCAAACATTGTAACTACAACTGTAGCTTAAACAAGAGCTCAAGCTATGATATCAACCATGAAAAAGAACATCACATCTGACATCCTAATACAAGAGACAGGAAGGCAACTTACTTCTTATCAATTTCTGGAACATCAGTCTTGTCAGCCTTCTCAACGATCACCTGAAATAGCATATCACGGAACTTAATTAATACAGATGTTTGTCGAAGAAATGCAGACAAAATAGGGAAAGTCATAGATATATTACAGGAATTCTATCTAAGTACTTCTCACGGGTCCTAGTAGACTCAGCTTGCCTCCTTTCTGCAATATTATTCAAGATTAAAACATCATAAGGCGAGCAAAATAGATATCGTAATTGACAATGCCTACAAGACATCATAATTAGATGGAGCAACACCTAATTATCTGCTTATCTTCCTCTGAATACCCGGATCATCGTCCATGGAGTGGACAGCTGCAGCATCCAGTATTTCTCAGAAAGATCAAAGTGCATCCTAACTACTGTAACATGCAGACGTTGGTGCAAAAGGCACATCGATCTTTATCTGAACCTGCTGCTGCTTTATGATGTCTTTTCATAGCTGCCATTATTTAGAATGCTAATAACTTGACACGAAATCGTAGCAGCCAATGTGGATATGGTCCAGAGTTGCAGACACCTGTCAAGATGCATAAGCTAGCAAATCCACATGAAATCATGCAATGCAACTATGCAAGAGCAGCGGACAGGTTAATAAGAAGAAAAATAGGTTGGCCAATCAACTGAACCGGCTGGTCCATTCAGTTCGAGTGTAGATGGGCCTTACGTTCATGGGCACGATGAGATCTGTGGGGTTGTGAATTGTGATCCAACCTAGTAAGATAATCACACCTTAATGCTGGTATGCTACGATCAAACATCAGATTCCAACTGAACTCCAACTCATCAGTTCATCGTCACCAGCAGCATAATTTCACAAAATTTTCACAGGAAGTAATTCAATTTTCGAAGGATTTGAAAAGAAAACTGGAGTTTCAAAGGAGGCCGTACCAAATTTAGGGCGGACTGGAGCAGTAGCAAATGCGGCGTACAAACTCTCACAGGGCGTACGTCAGCTCGGCGAACGCCGGCGAGCTGTGTGGAACGCAAGTCCCTATCTCTCTCCCTCACAGGGCAGCCTGGCCCATGGTGCACACCACTAACAGTGGGCAGCGACTAGAACACGACCTTGTACTCCTCCGCCGCCGCCACCGCCCCGTGGGCCCCTTCAACCGCCTCCTCGCCCTCGACGATGACCTCCTCCTAGTCCTCCTCCCCCTCCCGACGATGGCAGCAGCAGCAGAGGGCACGGCCGTCGTGCGTGGGATGGCTAGATCTGGCACCATGGGCGCCGAGGGCGCGGGCGTCAGGCGCGGGGTGGCCGGACCCGAGGCCGTGGGCGGTGAGTGCGGCGCAGGGTTGCGACGCTGAGTGCATGGGAGGGAGGGAGAGCGCCAGAGCGGCGCTGAGCGCGTGGAGGGAGGGCGGTCGCTGCGCGCGTGGGGAGGAGGGCGGTTGCAGCGCTACGCACGTGGGGAGGAGGCGGTTGCCGCGCGCTGCGTGCGTTGGGGAGGGAGGTCGAGCGGACGAACCAAACTTTCGTTTTAATATAGTTGAGATATACAGGAGATACGAGATGGCAAACATTAAATGTACTAAACTAATATTATAAGGTCATTCACGTGATAACATTTGCGGTGATGTGGTGTATGGCCTTATGGCTCCACGTCGGAGCCACTCCACCAACTCAGAAGGGCGAGTGGTTTCACGCACTCAGGCGTACCATGCAACAAGACATGAGAGCCTCAGCCGGAAAGCAGTTTGATTTGAGAGCCACGTCTCAAGAAGCCGCGTTCTACGAGGCTGTGCCCTTCTCCACGCATTGAATTGCCCCCTCCAACTCCGATGATGTGCGCATCTTCACAACTCACAAGGAACGGAGGAAGGCGGCGCTCCGTGGATCTGGCCAAACTGGTGTCATCTGCATCGGTGAGACGGTGACGGCAGTGACAAGGTCCTCCTTGGCGATCGGCATCGGCGACGGTGAGCTAGAGGGGACCATGCGGCACATGGGAGGGCACAGGGCACAGGCTCGGAATCTGTTGTTCTTTTTTTCCATCACAACATTCTTGCTTCGGGTATGAGCATTGAGCAGAAGCTGCAGGATTTCTTTTTTCGACTACTGATTACTCAAGTCATAAAAGTTACATCAGGACAAATATATAGTCACAACCGTCGTACATTCGAATATATGCCAGCCAGACGTCCTAATTAAACCAACTGCAACGTACCATACCATGCAAACACAAACATCTACCAATCGGCCATGCATGTACAGTTACATGGGCGCCGCGCTCGGCTTGGCGTCGCCGTTCTCCACCCTGCCGGCGGCGGACTCAGCCGCGAGCGCCTTGGCCGTGTCGTAGGACGCGTGCAGGCCGACGAAGAGGTAGTACACGAGCAGCGCCGCCGTCCATATCCCGAACCGTATGAAAGACTTGTAGTCGATGGATCCCAGCAGGAAGATGTTGATGGCGATGGACGCCGACGGCAGCCACGGCACCAGCGGCACACCCCATAGCTTCGGCGCCCTCGCCTGCGGCACGAACGCCCACAGGTACGTTGTCGCCGCCAGCCACGCCGGCACCGTCACCGCGTAAGGAACCCAACTGCTCTCGTTCAAGCCCCAGTACGTCGCCGTCGCCACCGACGACGCCAGGATGGCGGCGATGCACGCCACGAGCTTGTTGCGGTCGGCGACGGTGGTCTCCCCCGTGACGTAGTACCGCCGGACGAGGAGCGCGACGGCGACGAGCATGAAGATGAAGAGCGTGGAGATGGAGAGGAGGTTGGAGAGGATGTTGAGGTTGGTGAAGAATGCGATGACGGCTGTGGCGACGAGCATGGCGACGGTGGCGTTCACCGGCGTGCCCGTCCTGGGGTGCACCTGCGCCAGCCACGGTGGCATCATGTGTGCGCGCGCGATGTGCGTGAGGTAGCGCGCCTGGCCGACGGCGGAGACGAGCAGCACGGTGGTCATCCCCTTGAGCGCGCCGAAGGCGACGACGTACTTGGCCCAGTTCATGCCCCGGTCAGCGAAGGCGACGGAGAATGGTGCGTCCGGGTCGATGGCGGTGTACGGCTGCATGAGGCAGAGCGTGACGGCGAGGATGCAGTAGAGCGCGGTGGTGAGCGCCATGGCGCCGACGAGGCCGATGGGGATGTCGCGGGCGGGGTTCTTCGTCTCCTCGGCCATGGTGCTGACGGCGTCGAAGCCGATGTAGGCGAAGAAGAGGACGGCGGAGGCGGCGAAGATGCCGCGGGCGCCGTACGGCATGAAGTCGCGCATGTTGGCGGTGTCGGCCTTGGTGAGCCCGGCGACGATGATGAAGATGATGACGGCGACGTGGACGATAGAGAGGACGTAGTTGAAGCGGGAGGAGCCCTTGGTGCTGATGACGGCGAAGGCGCAGACGAGCGCGATGACGACGACGGCGATGGGGTCGAGGCGGGAGTAGTCGGCGGACAGGGAGGTGGCGTGGATGCGGAAGTCGTTGGGGTGGTGGTTGAGCAGCGTGGCGAAGTAGGACGTCCACGCCCGCGCCACCGCCGCGCCGCCGATGCAGTACTCGAGGAGGATGTTGCCCGCCGCCACGAACGCCACGAAGTCTCCCAGCTCCACCCGCAGGTACGCGAACGAGCCGCCTGCAAATCAAACGTTCCGCCCATTAGCCTCCATCGATTCATCCGTCCATGCCCGTGCCATTTCGAACTCATCTGTTTCGTGTTCATTTGCATGCCGCGCGCCCAATTCCAAATGTAATTTTCATCCCACCGGAGATTAAAAAACAGGTTTTTTCGATTAAAAAACTTCTGGTCTTTAATCTATAAAAAGGTCAAATATTAATGACCGGATGAACAATGCAAATAAATATAGTTTCTCTATCTCCATTTAGAACTTAATATATAATTAAAAAAACCTAGTTACTAAAATATGCTACTCATACTGTTTGGAACATGAAAAAAAATCCAAGCATTTCAATGGAAACCTCGTACCAGAACGGTTTAGTATATATGACCGGGCCAAAATGTCTCAATTTAGTTTGGATCTTTTTTCCATCGATGAAGTACTATTCAATTTGCCAATTTATCTCTCTAAGCTGTAACATAGCCTCTGAGAACAACTATTTAGTATTAGTAGATGAGTATATAACAAAGACGGTGTTTTTTAACTTATTAGTTTTATAATACGAGAAAAAATTTAGATGGCTTATAAATTAGAGGATATGTAAGTAGTTGTAGTTATTATAAGCTTCGTATTGTACGTTAAAGTATTTCAAATCACACACATTCCTAAAAGGTTTTCGTGTTATTGGACTGTTCGTGCAGATAACCTCACTGATACTAATTAATCATCAAATCTTTGTCTTTTCTCTGTTTCTGGAAATTACAGTATAGGGTCAGTCAAACGGTCTGATCCGAAAAAATGAAGTAAACAGTCCAAGGAGAAGAATTTTCGTCGTGAGACTTCAGAAAATTCAGACCAAATTGGCTGCTGTACAAATTACTCAGTTCTGCGACCGACTTGCTTCGACGAAGTGTGAACGACTCCAAATATTAAATTCCAGGAGGAGAACGTGCGATCATTGAGTCAAACGATCAAATCGGAGAGAGACATATAAATCCTTTTTTTCTCGCACTACTAATTTTCAAAGGAAAGAAAGAAAAACACTATTGGTGATAGTCATCATCGTCTATTGGTTTAATTTGGCAATATCTTCTATATCCTTTGAGAGATATTAATACAAAAAAAACTGTTGTTTTATTCCAAATGAAGCATCACATTTCAGTTACGTGTTAGAACATTTACAAATTATCTGCCCTCACCGCTGTTTCCCACCAAGCTGCTTAGCTACGTTAGTTGGATATGCTTTGTAATCATCGAAAAAGACGTACTTTTCAATCGAGTGAGTGATCATAGAGAATACTGTGTCATGGATGTTATTTTCACTGAAGAATCAAGAACAGTTTAATCTTGAGGCGCGCAGCACGATAAAAACTGAATTTTTAACGCTCGATAACGTATACGCTTGTGGTGCTGTGTATGCATCGTACAGAGGTAGGCGTGGCAGCCTGAATGTACCTGCGACGGGGATCTCGACGGCGAACTCGGTGTAGCAGAAGACGGAGAGCATGGCGGAGACGCCGGAGACGACGTAGGAGATGACGACGGCGGGGCCGACGGCGTCCCTGGCCTCCTGGCCGGTGAGCACGAAGATGCCGGCGCCGATGACGGCGCCGACGCCGAACCAGGCGAGGTCCCACCACGTGAGGTCCCGCTTCATGTCGGCGCCGCTCCGGGCGCGCACCTCGTGCAGCTCCGTCGCGTCCAGCGACCGCGCCGTCAGCCGGTCGGCCAGCCGCGCCCCCGTGCTCCGCAGCGCCCGCCCGTACGCCTCCCAGCTCGCGAACGACTCCTCCGGGAAGAAGTCCGCCTTGCTGCACCCGCACCCGCGCTGCCGCTGCCGCAGCACGCCGCCGCCGTTCTCCTCGCCGCCGAACGCCATGATTGTGGTACTCGTACTACTACTACGCTTCTCGTGTGGACTCCTTGACTTGTCTTGTGAGTTGTGATGTCTCGTAGAGAGAGCGGATGCGAGCAATATATGGGAGGGGATCGGTCAAACCGTCAAAGGATGTCCGTGCATCATACAGATCTAAAATAATTTCATTTGGATTCGTATGAAGACTTAGTTATTTCAGAAAAAATTGATCATTTATCACTTTTAAATGCTTCTCTTAATTATGATGTCAATATTTAGACTGACATGTAGAATCATTTGTATGATGAATGTAGATTCAGATGACAAAAAATATGAAATAATTTGTTGAGAATGATAAATTATTAAATCTTTCCGTTAACTCAACGATAGGTAATTAATCTAGATAGAGTTTATATGAGAAGAATTTTAAAGTCCAATCTTACATATTTTATTTGCCAGGATACATAAATAAGGATTTTGTTTAGTGTGATGATCCAAACAAGGTGATTAAGATTAAGGTTTTTTTAAGGAATATGATTAGATATGTGATCTTTGTCATGGATACACTGCTACACACAGCCTGAGAGTAAGTTGGCAATGAGATGATCCAATTCTTTTCGGGTGAGCACAACTGGAAATACAAGAAATTAAACCTGGTTTATTTCATATATATATATAACTTCTTCCGACCCTAAATAATAATTATATTAAACTCTTTATAATAAATATAAAGTTTACACCATGTGTATCATCCAAAGCCACCTTGAATCCAGTCAAAGGTTGAAAAGCAAACGGTATGGAAAGCTATGGAATAGAAAATATATTTCTGTTTTAGAGCTCATTTGGATGGAGGGTTTTTATAGGGGTTTTAGAGAAATTATACTAATTTATGTAAAAATCCTGAGTTCAAAGAGTCCTTAAAGATTTGGCGATTGGTTTAGCCTTTTACGAGACTTCGGAGATGTAAAATGGATTTTTCCTTCGCTAATTACTGCACCGGAGAAAAAGTTTTTATAGTAAAATTAAGATGAATATAGGATATCAATTCAATTGCTTTGATTCTAGTGAATTTTACTCTACTATAGTATATTTGGTAGAATATACATTTCGTATTGCAAGTCGTTTGGCTTCTTTAAAGTCAAACTTCTCAAACTTTAACTAATTTTTTAAAAATATATTAATATTTATAATTTCAAATAAATATATTATAAGATATATTTTGTGGTGGATTTAATGAAATTAATTTAATGTTATAGTCGTTGATATATTTTTCCATAAATTTAATGAAAGTTTGAGAATATTTGCTTATAAAAAAGTTAAATAAGTTATAATATATAACAGACAGACCATTTTAGAGGGATAAAAAAAAATTAAAATGCATCGCTAAAATGTTCCCATATTGTCCCTCTAAAATGTAAATTTAGGACATAGGGAGTAAGCTCAGATGTAGCATCCAAACCGTCCGTCGACGAAAAGCCAATTGATGTAAGTTAAATGTTTGCCAAAGTTAACCGCAGTTGACCTCAAAGAGCATACGAAACACGAGCAGGCGGGAATCAAAATGACGGTATGATACATCGTACGCCTCACACGAATAGCTCGCAAAATAGTCGTAAAGTCAACGATTGATCGATCTCTGTGGCAAGATGCGAGTACATTGTTTGCGTTCCTGCTAAATCGCATCGTCTGATCGCCAGGTTGCATTCTTTAATTTGCCTGATAATTAAGCATCAACCAATTAAAGAGTAATGACCAGCATGGGCCCAGATGAAGTCAACGGCTAGCATGAGAAGCTACGCCCCGTGACAGATAAGCTAAGCTTCCATTACTTTTAAAATCTAAAACCCTAAATGATGGTTTAGATTTTTGCTTTAGATTATAAAAATAAATAACTATATAATTTAAAAATAAATTAATATTTATAAACTGAAAAACACTATTTTTCTAATTTTTCACATTATATACTTATCCGCTGTTTCTTAAAATCTTAAAAATACACGCACAAGGAAAAAGAGAGGAGAGGACGAAAGAATGGGAATGCGAGAGAGCCAACAACGAGTTGTCAAGAATTTCGGCTTAACTGGACTCCAGTCTGGACGCCTGGTGTACTTTGACTAACTGCGTGTATATACCCGTCAAGCCGAAACTAGACCCAATAGAATGTGGTTTGCCAGCCATCTGATTGCTTGACGCATCCGCACATGTTGAGTCAATGATTCCCACTTTGCTGTGTGGTGGGAGCTACAGCCAGATCGTAGTCTCCCACTTGCATGGTTGCATCTCGCATTCTCAAACCTGACAGCGATGACTGGTTCACAAGTCAAACTAAAGCAGGCAGCTGTACGGATCCGCAGTGCCGTTAATTGGCTTCCTCTTCCCGAGTCATGCTGACAGAACCGTTTTGTATTGAACAGTGAAACCTCTGGTGCAAGAAACAGCAGATGCAACAGATGAAATCGTTAACAAAACATCAGAACCTCATTCTTAGCTACACATTTTCATTCTTAGTTCTCACTAGCACTCAAACATCACACATGTTCTCCTTGCTGGGCTCAACCACTACAATTCACACATTTAACCTAAACAGCTAGAACAAGAAAGAAGTAAGAGAGAGACAGAAATTAACACCAGGCTAAAATTACAAGCGAACGGAAGTTCAGATTTCAGGCTTCTCCTGACAGTTGCTTCTTTTGCTTCGACACCTTGGCTTGCAGCTTGTCGAGCTTTGCACTCATGGTCTTGTGCTGCTCGCTGACAGAGCCCTCCTGGGCGCTGCACATCTGTGACTTGAGCTTCAGGTTGAACTTCTTGGGCACACGCGAAGCCCACCCGCTCTTGCCACGCCCCAGCTTCGCGATCTCCTGCCTCATGTTCGAGCATTCCTTCTCGAGCTCAGACAAGCGCGTCCTCATGTTGTCCATGCCAACCTTCAAGACCTGGTTCTCCCTCACAGCTGTAGCCCATCCCCCGGCCTCGCCTGATGTCACGACGCCGCTCCGCAGTGGTCTAGATCCCTCGAGATTGTCGGAGACGAGCAGGCACCCGGCAATTGAGGTTCTTAGCTGGAGCTGCTCAAAGAAGAGGACCTGCACGACAACGCGCAGTGGCAACCTCTCGTTCTGTGCAGCATGGGTGCATGCTTCAAGGGACAGCTTCTGGCAGTCCATTAGTCGGCAGAGATGCTCCCTTTCAGCTTCTGATAGCCAGGAATGCGCCTGTGACGGAGGCAACAGATTGTTAAACAGATGCAAAGGAACATTGTGAACAAGTTACAAGTCATGCATGCTGCATGCACTACACTGGTTGAATGTTCAGTTCCCTAAAGCAGAATACGAATGATTGTTGTTGCAGACAAAGATTGAACACGGTAATAAGAGTATAGGTAGTAATATAAAACATTTACCTTCAAGTATATATCAATGGCACGATAGAGGCCATCATCTAGCGGGCGGGCATACTCAGGCACAGCAGATGCCAGAGCTTGGAATTTCGGAGGTTTCAAATTGATATCTGGTGCGATCTCTGCAAGATAGCCATCAATTAACTTAGCAACACTAGTGATCGGTGCCATAGAAGGGGAGGCCATGACATCATCCAAGCATGGAGAGACGCCACCATTGGCCTGGTCCATTGCCAAGAAATGATCAAGAATCCTTTGCACACACTCGACATTATACAGAGTTTCCATCGTGTAGGAGAAATTTGGCAGCAGTAGATCCTCAAGAGTGGCCTGGTCCAGTTGCATGCCGATCCGCTTCTCTAAGCTAGAAATGCAAATGGAGCTGGCTTTTAGAATCATGGCCGTGCGAAGTAGCCCGAGCAGAACCCTTGTAGATGACAAACCCTTCTGAACGGGCAGTAGTCTATCAATCTCTTCTAGCAAGTTCTTCTGTTCTGCCTCAGTCAGAGTAGCAGTCAGAGGTACTGCTCCCATGCTATGACGCCTATTAAGTCCTGGGAGATACTTCTTGGCGTAGTATGTCAAAGATCCAGCAATGATCTCAGGTTGGATTCCTCGAGACTCCATGGTGGAAATTAACCTCTTGTACATGGGGAAACTCAATGATGAAACATCCTCATACCACCAGTTTGAACTGAAGTTTCTGGGCCTGGCGCCTGTGCTGATCCCATTCCACAGTACACTGCCGCCAGGGCTTTGCATGATGCCGTGTTCCCTTATTGGCCATCCAAACAGGTTTGGATCAGTAGTAGCTTTCGATGCTAATGACTCGATGCATCTCTTCACAATTTGAAGGTCTTTGGCATGAGGGAGGAGATCTTCACATGTTTCCAGTGCTTTCAGAGAATCTTTCCAGCTTCGAATGACAACTTGGTTAAGGAATATCTCTGACTGTGCAATCAAGTTGTCCTCAGCTATTTCTTCAGTCATTTGGAGATACTCAGAAGCACAGCGCAGGTAAACAACATTTTCCGAAGAAAGTTCTATTTTCACTCCATAGCAGAACCTTGCGACTAGCTCAAATGACTTTGCACCCCCAGGTATACCATTTAGTTTGATGATACATTCTTCTTGGTCTGAAGTCTCCTCTATCGACCGTTCAAGAAAGGCACTTTTTGAAAGTAAAGGAAACTGCAAGAAGATTGCACGTGTTAAGGGAGGGAAGGGGGGACAGCCAAACTAGAGAAAAGTCAATGTATACAAGTTAAAAAAAATGCAAGCAACTACCAATCGAGAATACATATTTAAAAGTTTTCTTCGACAAGTAGACACATATGTATTTAAAATGCATACGAGCAACTACCAGTTGAAAATATATGTGTTGCTTGTAAGACACATGTATTTAAAACGCATGCAAGCTACGACCAGTCAAAAATATTGTGTTGCTTCACTTGCTTGTATTCTTCGCATATATGTATTTAAAATGCATGCAAGCTACTACCAGCCAAAAATACATGTGTGTGTTGCTTGTATTCTCGACAAATTAAAAATTTTCTTCTACATGTAGACATACATGTGTTGCTTGCCTTTTCTTCAAGGCATCATTTGCCCATGTGCATATGTAGGTGACTACTTGATATTATGTGAATATACATTTTTCAGATTTTAGGCTAATTATTCTTTTAGTTTTGTTTTGAATAGTGTTAGACATTGTCATGTATGTGCGTGTGGGTCCTAGCCGGCCCAACCATAGTTGGTTAGAGAGATATGAGGAGATCCTTGATTGGTGCTGTTTCCATAAACCTCAAG
>KE373157.1:405254-437710 GCA_000418225.1 Zizania latifolia | reverse complement strand
AAAAGCATCTTTGACGGTGATGGCGTTGAGGGCACGGTAGTCGATGCAGAACCGCCAAGACCCGTCGGCCTTCTTAACGAGCAAGACGGGGGAGGAGAAAGCCGAAGTGCTTCGATGGATCAGCCCCTAGGAGAGCATGGTGTTGCACTGCCGCTCTAGTTCATCTTTGTGTGTGGCAGGGTACCGGTACGGCCGGACAGCCACTGGGGCCGAGCCTGGTAGCAAGGTGATGATATGATCCCAAGCTCGGGGCGGCGGCATCCCCTGTGGTTCGGCGAAGATGGCAGCGAACTCGTCGAGGACGGCTGTCATGTGTTCCTCACCGGAGCAGGCTCGCAGGCTCAGTCTGAAGGAGCTGGCGACGCCCTGCCAACACACGTGGTGATCCCTGCGCCAAAAAGTCATGGTGAGAGCACCAAAATCCCACGTGATCAGTCCCAATGACGCCAACCACTGGGTACCGAGCACCACATCATAGCCGGCCAGAGGGAGGGCGCAGAAGTCCGCCTTGAAATCTTCATGGCCGATCTGGAACGGAGCCGCGCGGTATAAGCCCGGGCAGGATAAGCGCTCGCCGTTTGCCACCGTGACCAGCATCCCTCCGTGTGGTCGGAGGCGTAGATTTGTTTGACCCGTTGCTTCCTCAGAGATGAAGTTGTGTGTAGAGCCGGAATCGAGGAGGGCCAGCAAAGAGACGCCCCCTAACTGGAGAGGAACCTGCATTATCTCGCTGGTTCTAACTCCTGCGATGGCATGCAGGGATATCTGTGGATCAACGACTTGCTGTTCGACCGGCTCGAGGACGTTGTCGTCGTCATCGTCGAAGGCGATGTCGAGGAGGAAGAGTCGTTGGCAGACCCGACCATGTCCCCGGCTGAAGCGTTCGTTGCAATTGAAACAAAGGCTGAGGCGACGTCGTTCTTCTATCTCCGTCGGGGACAGCTGTTTTATTGGCTGGCCCTCCATCGTGGCCGATGCTGATGTAGAGGTCGGTGGCAGGGGTGCCGAAAGGGCTGACTTGGCCGGCGACGTGGGCAGGAGGCCCTGGAGCGGCTGGCGATGACCCGTCGAAACCGGAACCAACGCGACAGCGCACTGATCCTGGAGTTCCAACTTACGGGCCAGGCTCATGGCGACGGCAAGAGTCTGCGGGTTTTGGATTTCGACGTCGAGGCTGAGCGAGGGCTGCAAACCAGCCGTAAACAGCTGGACCCGCTGTTGTTCGGTGAGGACGCCTGCACGTGGCAGGAGTGCCTGGAACCGATCCTGAAACTCCTCCACGGACCCCGTGAGCTTGCAAGCGGCGAGCTCGCCCAGGGGATTGGAGCGGAGGGGCGGTCCAAAACGTAGATTCAGGAGCTCCGAGAACCGTCGCCAGGACGGAGTGCCTTCATCTGTTTGAATCTGCATATACCAAAGCTGTGCGGCATCGGTGAGATTATATGACGCCATCCATACCTTCTCCTCTTCGGCGATACGCTGCTGGAAGAAGAATGATTCACAGCGGTTTAGGAAGGGAAGAGGATCTCCCTTGCCGTTATATTTGGGAAAGTCCATCTTCTAGAACCACGAAGGTCGATCGCTGTGGTGCTCGCCGGACTACTGAGAGGCCGACGGAAGGGCCCCATGGTGTGGCGGGGGCTGAAGGCGCTGTATCGCCTGGGAATTATCGGCGGTTGTAGTGGATAGGGCACGGACGGCGACGGTGAGGTCCCTGAGCTGGACCATCATCTCGGCCAGGGTGGGCTGGGAGTCTTCAGATCCGGACATGATGGCGGCGGTGATGGTGTGGATAGGCTAATCGGCGAGAGGCGTGGTAGAGGACCTTCTGGATGCTGATACCAAGTTGTCAAGGGCCTCGGTCCCTAGGACTGGAGGCCCTTGGCTACGGAGCTCGTAGCCGGCGCGAGGCGGCGCCCCTTATTGCGCTATCTTGGAAGAACGGAGAGAGACTAGATAGAATTGAGGGAGATTGCAGATAGATACTTCTTATTGCCTGATTACGCCTTAAGGGCTTACATTTATATTTATAGTGCCTAACAGATCATAACATGAAAATAACTAATCTTAATTAACAAGGAAACTAATCTTTAACTAACAAAACTAATCTTTAACTAACAAGGAAACTAATCCAATCAAGGGCCGGCTGGTACTGTCGCACCAGGCCTCGCGCCTTCCTTGGGCTGGGCCCGGTGCTGGTAGTGCCGGCCCCATATGACATTAACAATGTTATTATTATTAACTAATTATTCTATCTTTGAGCAAGGAACGAAACTGTTCTATTTTTTACAGTATATGTTGTGCTTCATGTTTTCAGATTGCATGTCTGTAATTTTGTTCTTTCAGAATAATCTCATCGATACAAAGTATGTGCTAGAAAAAAAAAGAATATACATCCGGTCATAATTATATGATGCTGGGAGTACTAAACTAGCATATGAATTACGACGGGATGGAGTATATAATTTTATAAGAGCACAAGATTCCTAATTTCCTTCTGTTTTTGAGAAATACGAACTGCGGTGCAACTCCATAACTTCTTTCAGTGACAAAAAGAAAAATCTGAATCCATGTGTCAAGTTCAAATGACCTTGAGCAATAATAGATTTGAAGTATTCAATCAGTTTCGTCATTTACGAAGGTGACACACAAAGTCCACCTGAACGAAATGGAGTTCAACCAAAAAAAGTTTATTTTTATTGGGTGCCAACTTATACATTATTTTCATAATTTAGAACATTTTCAAACCATCATCAAGGGACGTGCGTATATATTGAGACAGATTAACAGCTGACTAAAGGAGTGCAAATATGAGAGATTTGATAATTTTTCCAAAAAAGTAGTTCATTAATTTAGTAAAACAGTATCAACAGAGCTATTACATCCAGGTGTAGATATAAACAAATAGCATCAAGTAACCATGAAATTTTCCTCGAAAAAAAGTAACCACCAAATTCTTACAAAGTGAAACTTCGTTTCCTTTTGAAACAAGCAATGGATATATTCTTGCAATGATCTACAACAATTTCACTGAAATTGTTAAAGTTACCTGAAAAACGGTGTTGCTGAATTTTGCATCAAATGCTATGAGCCTGTGATCCATACCTCATTACAGGTCAACAAACACACGCAGGCCATCATGAGCTAGTTGCACCTGTATTCCTTCCCTGGGATCATATAATTTTAGAAGTTAAACAACTCTTTCAGGCAGTAAGAGTGAAGACTGGAGCATAAACGTTTCAGGTTTCACCAACAACGCATACCTGATAGACCATTCTGCCAGCATCTGATTTTCTTTGTTATGTTCAAACTCATGGTTCATTCCAATCAACAGAGCTCTCTTAGGGCTTATCCTCTTGACAGCATCAAGAGTCTGAAAAAAAATAAGGCCAGGAAAAAAACATGGGGATGGACTATCTTGGCAGGAATGGTTGAATGGTAAAGGTCATACTATATCAATACTGCTTTCTTTGATAATATCCAGTTCTAGGGTGGCTTCATGGAAAATACATGGATTGTAAACAATCGAATTTATCCACCTAGTTAATGTAAAAAAACAGACAATATCTAAAATGTCTTAATAGAAGTAACCTGATTCAGAGTAAGGTGGCAACTGCCAGCATGAGCCTGCTCACAGAGGGCGAGGTCTGTATCAGATTATCAATATATTTTTGTGCAAAAGAATACCAAAGATGCTGTTTCAGATGACTAGCATCAGCATGCCGCACGGGCTTACCTCCCCGTGCATTCTGTTTGTTTCTAGTATAAGAAGATCAAGCTGTCCAGCACCAGACTTCGAAATTTCTGCATGGGACGACTGCATCAGTGATGTGTTCTGGTAAAACCAGAACAGCCAAATAGGATTCAAGACAACACAACTATGAAAAATATCTACATATTAAAAGTGATTTTAAGTCATGTTAGTGATATTTCATCACTGACATGATGCTATATGCTATGACTCTAATCTTGAAAAAATTGTTGAATTTGATAAGCTGAAATTCCTATATAGATTTATGCAGTTTTCAAGATTCCACACAGAATTTTTTTTGAGACGCAGGTTTAGCAAGAGTATAAAAAATAACTTGCTAATTATTTTGACCTTCAGCACACAGCACTCATATGTATTATCAAGAATTTTAGGATTTATGTTAACTCTGCACATAACAAACCCTCCAAAACCATCCCTTGTATCAATTATCCATGTGATTTCTGAATATGTCACTAAAACAACGTCATAGTATGATTTATAAAAATCATTTATGTCAACAAAAACAAGCATTCTGATATTTGAAGAAGAGGAATGGAGGAAAGTAAAATCATACCATGCTCAGTTCTAGGTAGAAATCTTGAGACATCAGATAAATACGCAATTCTCGATTTCCTCCCAAATAGGAAGCCTAAACAAACATAATCCCTTCCATGCATGACCTGGAAAGATAATGGCAAGATAGTGACTTTAAAGAGCAAACACAGAGAAATCAAAGCAGCACTTCAAATTCACAACAGTGGCTCTTACTGGTAAGGGCACAAACTCTAGCCCGGATGATACAAAGGGTTTGTCAATATCACCCTCAATTATCCTCCAGTCGAGTTGAGCAACTTCGGAAAGTTTGTCACCTTCCTCTAGCTTGTTTTTCATTAAGTAGGGGAATCTTGCTGTAACACTGTAAAATTAGCTGCTGGTGTTACATGATAATGATAACTAATATGATATCAGTTGTCAGTCCATTTAGAGTGCTAGAATGACCTGTCCATTGTGAATTGGGTGAGGAAAATAGGAACTTTGCCAAAATCATTCTTACAACCACTTGGCTGTGCCACCCAAACATCATCAAGACCTAAGACGGCATCGGCGTGCTCATGAGTGAGAATAATCTGCGCTGAGCAGAACCTTATAGTCATGCTATCTATCAGGATTGATCGCCATCAATTGCAATTGATTGAAGATGGGCCGTGCAGTATTGGATATCTCACCGAATCAATGTGAGGAATCTTGTGGCGAACAAACCACCGGAGAGCTTGTTCTCTGAAGGTCTTGCCGACATCGATTAGAATGTACTTATTGGTTCCGTCATTTTGGCAGTAATCTATCAAGAGGGAGGTGTTACACCTGAAAGAAAACAGAGCGTTGCTGCATTAAGGCTTTGTTTAGTCATCGAGATGACGTTAAAATGCAATTTTGTTTTGTACTTTTTGATGCAGCAACTACTCTTGTTAGATAGATAATGATACCCAGGTTGGTTGATAAAACGTCGATCAATTCGGAGATTAAACATGCAAGGGAGGGGCACGGGTGACGAGACGGGAAAAAATAACGAATTCATACGACGAAAAAGAGAGTTTTTTTGCTGCAGCGGCTAGCGCGCACCTGTAATTGGGGTTTTGCTCCGGCGGGAGCGAGAGTGCCTGGGAGCAGACGGCGCACGGCGGCGTGGACGGTTGGATGAGGCACCGCGCGTCCGGTAGCGTGCCGGAGCAGCCCGTGCCCAGGAAGATGAGCGACGACGACGCGTCTTCTCTGGCCGGAGTCGTGGCGGGAGGCTCCATCGCTGGATCGATCATTTGCTGCGATTTTGGACGGGATTTCGGTGCGGAATAGGGGAGATTTGGGGTTTTTGGTGGGTGCGGTCTCTCTCTGTCTCTCTGTTGACTCGATTTCTTGCTCGGCTTCTCCTCTTTCCTCTTGCTCCGCTTAGTTTATTGGAGCTGGCGACGGCGGTCTTCCCTTGCTGCCGCCATGCAACGTCGGCAACGATGCCGGTGGCGGGGGCCGGGGAGTGGTTTTCCATTTTAGACCATTTTAAATAGACAAGAGGAGCACAAGTGGAAATTTAAAGTGAAAGTGCTTCTAAAAGGTTTGCTCTTGTAGCGGTTCGCATAGTAGTGCCTGTTCTCTAGGAATTTTTTGTTTTAATAATACATTTTTTATTCAAAATTTCAAATCTGGTATACGGATTTTAAAAATTACAAAAATAGCCTTATGTCGGGTTATGGTCTACCGATCTAGGACGGATCGGCCTAGATCGGCAGATGACGATCTAGGCCGATCCGCCCTAGATCGACAGATCATATGCTGATCTAGACCGATCGGCCTAGATTGACGAGCGCCAGGTTTTATCTGTCCTAGATTAACAGATGGTTTGCTGATTTAGGCTGATCTAGAGCAGACCGATCTAAATCAGCAGTTCATCGGCCGACAGAAACATGCGCCTGCCGATCTAGGACGATCGTCCTAGATCGATAGACTATAGTCGATAGAAGACTATTTTTGCAATTTCTGAAATTCGCATATCAGATTTGAAATTTTGAATAAAAAATATATTATTAAAACAAAAAACTCCGTTCTCTCGTGCTGCTACCAGATACAGATATGGGCTGGTTGGGCCATGGGCCGTGTGGTACCAGCTGCTCGGCCTTTAAATACTGCCTCCATCCTCCTGTCGATGGACATGCTACTGGCAGAAACGTATAAATGGATGCCGAAAGAAAGGTCGAAAAGTTTTGCAAATAAGGAAGATGGCAGATAAAATCAACCAATTTAATCAAACCAAAATTTTCCGGTGAGATGAGGGTTTACAAAACCAACCTCCGTCCGGTTACTAAACCGTAGTAACCAGTCCGGTTTAGTAAAATCCAGACTGATAACTTAAACCGTGTACCAACGATAAAGACGACAACGGTAAACAGATCGATTACCACAGTTTTGCAAACCCTACCAAGGAGAACGATACACCGTTTATTTGCATCCAAGGTGACAATCCCTGTCACGAACAGCCAATGCAACAAGGTGCGGTATACTACAGTGAGCTGTGAATAGCGAGAATTTCCCTGTTCTGTTATTTATTTTTTTGGAGGGGTAAACGGGTGCCTCTCAGGATGCTGCTTCTCGTCTCTGCTCGGACTCCGGGGCATCATCACTCATCCGTACAGGTCTCTGCCGCATCTATCGCAGACATGTTTTCCTGCCCCAGCAGATTCTGTCATCTTCATCTGCTTCTGCTTCTGCTTCTGCATCTGCGGCAAGTCATGCTCAAGTACATCGCTGAACGCCTTTGATGCTTCTGAAAGATCCTCTAGACTGAAATTGATATGTTTAACTGTTAGCGAAAGAACTCCATTGAAGAACATGATGCTAAAACAAGCAACCTTATTGGAAAAAGAAACACATGTATCATAGACAAGAGCAAAGGGCTATCTATACCTGATTGAAAGCGGAGGGGCTAATCTAATTATGGTGTCATGTGTGGGCTTTGCTAGAATGCCTCTCTCCTTCAGCTTGATGCAGATATCATAAGCAGAAACAGGAGATAGAGCTTCGTTGCTTAGATCCACTGCATTAAGCAAACCCCTCCCACGTACTTCCCTTATAATTTGCGGAAATTTCTGTTGAACCTTCTGTAGCTGATCTCTGAACTCTTGTCCTAACTTTGCAGCTCTATAGTTCCGTACATGTTTAGAAGAAAACATATATATGATAAATCGTACAACTGAATCATGAAACCACAGATAACAAAGCAAATAACTTCCATTTCTCACAATAAAAGAATGTACCTCTCAACGAGTCCTTCATCTCTAACGACTTTCAGTGATGCAACTGCCACAGCACTTGCCAATGGGTTCCCACCGAATGTACTGCCAGTGATCAAATATACGACTGATCAGGAGGGAAAAAAGAGCAAAAACCTGCTTATCTAAAAGTAAAAAAATCTTATATTCTGGGAAAAAAACTAAGGGGAATTTGTGTAGACATTGATGCTTCATTAAGACAACAGAATTGCTTGACAATTTAACTCGTGTCGGAATGAACCAAAAAAAAGGGAATTGGCAATGGCTCACACCTTCCATGTTCTCCTGGTTTGATACACAACATGACATCCTTATCTGCAAGAACTGCACTAACAGGAACTACCCCAGCCCCAAGTGCCTTGCCTAGAATCTGAAGATGGAATACTTGATCAGAATTGTAGTTGAATATGCTCAGCCAAATAAAAACTTTGCCAGTGGATAGATACTTGTGCCGTTGTGCAGTGAGAAGAGGTGACAACGGTGTGTAGCAGAAATATAAACTTACCACCATATCAGGCCTTATGTCTTCCCAATCACATGCCAACATTTTGCCAGTGCGTGCTATGCCTGTTTGGATTTCATCTGCAATCATCAGAATGTTGTGCCTAGAACACAAGTCTCTGACAGCTTTCAAATAACCATCTGGTGGGATTATTACCTGCAAGTTGTAAGTATGCAGAAATTTTCAACATGAGGATATCACAAACTCATGAGAATAACAATAAAGCTGGATACAACATAGAAGTACCATAACAGCTAGAGTTTACACCACATGTTTTAGTTGTCAAAATAGGCCCTTCTTAGTTTAGCAATTTAGCTAGAAAATAGAGCTTAAGGGACTAATCACTAATTTCTAGTTCCCTATTACTTAATTGAACTAATTAAATTACCTGAATATCTGCAAATGATTTAAAATAAATGGGTATACAAAATTTCCAATCATGTGAGACAAGGCAGGGCTATTGATCAGAACTGTTTTGGATATGATACTTGAAATCTGTGACCCAGGACTGTCATACTGTATCGTGAAAGTATTGCCGCGTTGTCTTTGTCCACACAGGCCATAATAAATCACTCTGTTCAGTAGAGATTAGAGAATATCATGCAGGTCGGCAAGGTCTTTCAATCGATTAAATTTCTTAAAAATGCACTACTGATTTATAATTTTATACAATATATTAATATCAGTATCAATGATAGGCTTGGCGAGCCTATAGAAAACCTAGCCACTTAAATAGAAATGAAACCCAGATTAGGTTTCAACTCTAACCTACCCTAACTTGCTTAGAATTGAAATGCTTTGAAGAATAATAATATTAATATCAGTATCAGTATATCGCCATGCAACACATACTAGGAGGGAATAAGTTTTAGCTATATAGCAAATAACTAGCGATGAATCAGATCTAGATTTTTTTTGAAAAATAAATACATTAACTTAAAAGATACATACCCCAGCTTCTCCTTGAATTGGTTCAAACAGAAAACCACATATCCTATCACCATGATCTGAGTCGAATATTGTTTGTCAACACACATATACTCAAAAAATAGTGGACATAAAGTATGATTGCTACAAACAAACAGAGCGACCACCTTTGAAGATTTTCTCCAGCCCATCAATGTCACCAAAATCAACTTTAAGATGGCCAGGAACCAAAGGGCCAAAATCGCGAGTTGCATCATTGTCACAGCTCATAGAGATAACACCTAACGTCCGACCATGAAAACATCCACAGCAAGAGACAATCAAAGCCTGCAAAACACATAACATTTCACAAAAACAGGAACCAATGAATCTCCAATTTCAAAGCATTAAGTGGTGTGCCAGAATATGGACTATCATGAATATCATAGAGTTATTTGGTACACTAGAGCAAACAATGAGTAAGGAAAATAGTATGCACTTCTGTGAACTTTTCGCTCTTTCACTGCATTCTGTTTTCATTTATACATAATGATAATTGTATTTTTAATGATACCCAAATAAAAAGGGAAAAATATTTCAAGCAGCACCACATCAAGGACCAACTGAAATTAGCATGGATATGTTATCACTGACAGGGTGACAGAAAACATCATCTAGTCAGAGCTTACTTAGAAATAAAATAGGCATGCACCTTCATGACCAAGACCCAGTGTAGGGGAGAATATTGACAGGATCGAAATGAAAAATGTAACTTTGGGAAGTGATACCTCATCTTTTGGTATT
Organism: Zizania latifolia; assembly: GCA_000418225.1. NCBI lineage: Eukaryota > Viridiplantae > Streptophyta > Magnoliopsida > Poales > Poaceae > Zizania > Zizania latifolia. Next base: position 427,929 of record KE373157.1, on the reverse strand, counting down.
TTTTTCTTCTGATAACCCCATTTCCTTGCAAGTTTGATAGCTGTTTCCACTCCTTCAGCTCCAGTATTCATTGGCAACATCATCTCATATCCAAACATGCTTGTCAAATATTCGGCAAAGATTGGGAATTTGTCATTGTAGAAAGCTCTGGAACTAAGTGTAAGCCTTTCTGCTTGTTCTGTCAAAGCTCTCAGGACCTTCGGATGGCAATGGCCCTACAATAATTGCAAAAAAGTACATCAATTGTGTATAACAAAGGAATATGTTGGTTCAAACAATGCATGACAACATTTTTGCCTTAAAATTTGTGCTTGGGCCAAAACGTATTCAATTATATAGGATCTAACAAACCACAACGAGAATCACCTGATTGACTGCAGAATAAGCAGAGAGGAAATCAATGTATTTGTTGCCTTCAGGATCCATTATATGTGAACCTTCCCCCTTGGAGAACACCACGGGAATTGGATGGTAGCTGTAGGAAGTGAGTGTTCAGAATTTTCAAACTAAAACATTAGAGGCAATTGGATCATCTGACATAAGCAGCTTGCAGTTAAAAGAGAAAGTTCTTTGAGGCCCAAATATATGCACGTTGTAAACAATAGAACTTCTTGCGCATTTGTGATAAATGTACCCAGAGATTCAATTGCTCTACACCTGTTAACTAGAACTCCGGAATTTCCCACCAATGAAACATGACAAGTGCTAAGGGACGTCAACATCCCAACAAAATGCAACAGCGTGCACTCCCTTGGACGTATCACGGTCATCGTCAAAGTCGCTGGCATGGTATTCATTGACAAGTAAATAAGTAATAAGTCAGTATCCAGCAGGTGAGTCCTAGATATAAGCAACACTACATCCGTGAGTGAGTTGAGTTCAGTGTCCTGCGCGTACAAGTAACTGTCAAACACTACTGCTACATGCCCAATTCGAGGAAGTAATCACAGAATCCTACGGCGCCACGGCACTATGCAAGATCAAGAAGATTATACGAATGGAAGGGACTCGTCGAAAGAAGGCAATTTCCGGAGCAATAATAGATCATAAGTACGAGCGAGGTCTTAGCACAAGAGGGCAAGGAAGGTAGGGAGTTAGGAAGGAAAGAGGGGAGATCGAGGGCACCGTACTTGTGCGCGCTGCGTTCGCGCTCCATCCGCATGAGCTCCTCGGACGTCAGCGCCGCCGCCGCCGCCGCGGGAGCGGGCGCCGAGCACATCCCCCTCCTCCACGCCAGCGCCATCGCCGCCACCCCGCCCCGCCTCGCCATCGTATGCCCCCCTCACCAAACCGCGCTCGCGCCGGCTAGCTTCCCTTGGTGCCCCCACCCACCTCGCCTCCGCTCCGCCCGGTGGTCACAGTTGCGTGTAGGCTGTGGAGAAGCCTGCCGCGACGCCGGGGTTCTCGATCTCGCAAACTCCCCAACGGAATGGAATGGGATGGGTTATGGGTTTAACTCTCTATCTTGCCTAGCCGTCCACCCGCTGATCTACCGGGATTGCTGCCGTTTTCTTTACGGAAGCAGCGGCGTCCGGGTGTATCACACCGCGGACCGTACTGTGCACAAATAATAAGGCACAAATCCTAACTAATTAACTAAATACTTAAAAATATAAAATTGATGTAGACTTGATTATTGGTAAGTAAACAGTAAAAATAAAATAGTAATTATAGTTGGGAGATTGGATGATATATCCTCACTTTATATGTGAAACTAAAAATTTATTCTCTATGTCTTATTATACGTGAAACCATCTTAGATCAATAATATATAAATTAATAGAATAAATTATTAATTTTTATATAAATGGAGAGCATATGACCAATTTTTTCATTATAGTTAGATTAGTGAACCCTAAACCCTAATCCCACCACAAATTGAATGTAATCAATATTTTACTTTTTATTATTAAATGGCTAGTGATCACATCCATGTATTAGTATTGTTTTGTTTTTTGTTGAGTATGTATTTTAGTTTATTAGTTAGGATTTGGGCCCTAATTTTTTACATATCTATGTCGCTCTGTTATATACGGCTGTAACAATGACTCAATTTACTAATAATCAGAGTAATTACCGATAACCGACATCTATAGCTAACCTGAAAACGCACGCTCGTATCGTTAACCTGTTGGGCGTACGGCCTCACCTCACTTTAGTGAAACACTGAAACCTGGTGCGCGTACGCCCACACCACGACGCCGTGAGCAATCAACTCTGATTGGTTGGTGGACCCACCTGCCTGCTTTCGGTTGCCGTGGCAGCCATCAGCCCATCACCGTGAGCCACACTTTTTTTTTTGAAAGATGCAGCAAGCTGCTGGCATTATAACCGTGTGCCACACTGAACTGCTGCTGCAGACGCTTAGATGGTACAGAGAAGACACGTTCACGTAGAGCAAGCACAGGGATGTGTGCTCTCTATAGTTAATTGCTTTTACGTGGCTTGTAGTACATCTTTACGGTCGCAGCTCGCCACCACTTCTTCCGGACAACAATAGAAGCACAAAACATCTGGAATTAAAGTGCCATCAGCTAGAGCTGGATACAGGGGAAATTCCATCTCCGGCAGTCCATGGGCAGCTGTGCTCCACTGACGAAGACTCTAGCTGTCCTGAGCCGACGTGCAGGAAAATGTGATTACTCAATAAATATTCAAAAGTAAATTAGCGATTATGATTGTATTAGTGGATTTGGATTCGTTTAGTGCTATTCTAACTCATGTTCTTCTTGCACCTATATTAATATTTAATATATTTCTAAATATGATAAAGATATATATAATTAAATAAAAGTAAGCTTTAGTGACACAGTTTTTTCGGTTTTAGCTTCATATTTCGGGGGACGGCGCTGCCGGTGGCCGGTGCGTATCAAGTGGGCGAGCGTTAGTGCTCCGTTTGGGCCTTCGTGTATTTTTCGTGGCCCAACTAGTACTTGGACTGTTAGTCTAGCGGATGGATGCTGATGCTGTCCATGAGCCCGCCTAGTACTCGCTTATGTCAAGAGTTTTTTTTTAATAATATGTTTTTTATTTAAAATTTTTAATCTGGTACACGGATTTCAAAAATTATAAAAATAGTCTTCTATCGGACTATGGTCTGCCGATCTAGGAAAGATCGGTCTACATCGGCAGACCATCTACCGATCTAGGCCAATCGGCCCAGATCAATAGACGTATGCTTCTGTCGACCGATGAACTACCAATATAGGCCGATCTGCCCTAGATCGGCAGATGGTCTACCGATCTAGACCTAGATCAGTCTAGATCGGCATACCATCTGCCGATCTAGGGCAGATAAAGCCTGACGCCCGTCGATCGGCATATGATCTACCGATCTAGGGCGGATCAGCCTAGATCGATAGACCATAGCCCAACAGAATGTTATTTTTGTAATTTTTGAAATCCACGTACCAGATTTGAAATTTTAAATAAAAAATGTATTATTAAAACAAAAAATTCCTTATGTCAGTCTGTGCCTGGTTGCCTTGTGCATTTCGACACGTTTGATTTGCTAGTAGAATATGGTTCTTGTTTGGTTTGCTGTTGCCGATTAGTACTCGGAAATATGCATGCATAATAGCAACAGAGTAACAACGTGTGCACTTATTGTTTATTCTGAATGGATAACACAAACACAATTTTTTTCACATCTGAATACCGCATACAGCCCGCCATTGAGCCATGCACAAAAACATGAAGACCTGGATAGCAGATAGCCCTATAGCAGTTCACCAAAACACACACAAAGATATGTGTCGACTCGACGAGTAAATTAAAAAGGCACAAACGGAAATCAACTCTCATGCGAAAACGAGGACATGATACATGCGTGCATCATGCATGCACGGTGGCGCGTGCAACATGCATGCATGCAGGCGTAGAAATAGTCACCGGCCGAGATCGATCGACCGGGCCGGCGATCGGCGGCGGCAAGATAGCTAGCCGTCGAGGCCGAAGTGCTTCCTCATGCCGCACACGAACTGGTAGACGGCCTCGGCATCCGGCAGCGACGTGGCAACGCACGCGTTATCCCTGGCGCACCGCGCCGCCCACGCCGCCAGCGCCGGGCACTCCTCCGCCACGCTGAACCCGCCGAACCGCTCGTACGTCAGGAACCACGGCGTGAACGGTACCAGCGCCACGTCCACGTAACCGAGGGCCTCGCCGCCGAAGTAGCGCCTCCCTCCCAGCTCCGCCTCCAGCGTCCTCAGCACGGCCACCAGCCCCTTCGTCCCCTCCTCCACCGCCGCCAAGCCAGCCGCCCCTGCCGGCGACCTCCACACCTTCACGGCGCACTCCGGCACCTTGGCGTCGACGTAGGCCGCCCAGAACCGTGCCCTAGCGCGGGCGAAGGGGTCGTCGGCCGGGGGCAACAGCGGCTCGCCGGCGCCGGCGTACGCCTCGTCGATGAACTCGAGGATGGCGAGCGACTCGCAGACGGGCTTACCGTCGACGATGAGGACGGGGATCTTGGCGAAGACGGGGTTGGAGGAGAGGAGCAGCGGGCTCTTGGCGGCGAGGTTCTCCGGCCTCTCCTCGTACGCGACGCCCTTCCTCGCCAACGCGATGCGCACGCGGTTGCCGAACGGGCTCACCGAGCAGTTGAGGAGCACCACGCTAGGCTGCTTCTTCTCTCCCTCCATTGCCTCCCTTGGAATTAAGCTAGCTAAATTAATTAGCTCCTAACTAATCACTCCACTTAAGCCAGATGCGATCAAACTTGATTAGGCGCTTGTTTTGCCTTGGAGTTTTCGTTTGGCTTCTGCCCGTATATATACTCGTACGTACGATCAACGGGGGCAGTATGCAAATACTAATTATTTTTTAAAAAATCGCATACACGCAGCAGTTATATCCTCCTTGTAAGAGATGCCATTTTTCTTATGTTTTTTGCTTTTTAAAATTATTTTTTTTTGCTAGGTAAGGAGCATTAGCATAAGCCAACTGGTCTCGTCGATCTGCAGGCCTTCGTTTGCGCCGTTGACAATTATATTTTAATATTTTTCAAGTTGTTGGACTAGAAGAGCTTTGTTTCTACGGCGCGGCTCGATGTGGCCTCGCCTGTGCTCGAGCGCTTTGTCGCAGCGAAGCTACGCGGGATTTGTTGTGTCCCGTGTCACTTACTTATGGGGCCCACGCCAAAAGGAAGATAACGGCTCAAGCATCGGGTATTCGGGTGCAGGGTGGGCTACTGGTCGCCGGCGCCGCACGTGTTCGGAGAGCTAAGCTTCGCTTAGTCACCGCCTACGTCACAGGGTATGGCTTGATGAGTTCTGGACGTCCATCTGAGTATGGACGGCTCAGATCGACGTTAATAATGTGGTCAGCGCCGAGATTTCCTACGTGAACGTCAAAAATCCCGAGCTTGCTTAAAGCTCGAACTGAAAACGTAAATAAGGTTTTAAGAGTTAGTTAAGCTAATCAACTGATCATGCCCTAGCCTGTAAACTTTGGCTGGCCAAACTGACTGCTCTCTGGTGGATCATGGGGTAACGGGGGCTCCTTCGCCGGTGGCTGAACTCGACGTTGGTCGGGGAAAAAGTTATGACCCATATTATTTATTGTTACCTAATGAAACGGGTAAAAACCAAGGATAAAGTTTCCAGATTTCCACGCTTCCAGCCCAGCTGAATAATTACGGAGGCCCGTAATTTGCTGGCCAATCGGCCTGTCTCTCTTCTCTCCCCGGCTGACATATACGGTCATCCTAGTTTCCTCATATTTTATTTTATGTGAGTCTCTCCCTATCAAACAAAAGCTAGTACTAGAAATTATCTATTATACCATTATTATTTTTAAATTTATTGTTATCAAAATTTTAATATGTCTATTTTTTCATTACAAAATAATCGTACAAAGTGTTACAATTGAACAAATCTATCTAAACTAGTATCCAACACACTAGCTAGCCATTTAAAAGTTTAGTTACCATTAGAACTGTCAACTCAAACCAGCTAATTATCAAAATCTCCATCTCCCAAACGGTCACTTACTTTATATATAGCTTAGTCCATATTATTATTTTAGATCATAAAATTTAATAGATACATAATTAAACTATTAATTTCAGAACCATAAAACACGGCAACTGGGCTGTGGGCCCGTGGCCCACACGCACACAACCCCAGGGCACCGGCACACAGCCGACCCCGACTCCACGTTACGAACGAAACGCACGCACGCAACGCAACCCCTCTCTCTGGGCATCTCCGGCGAATTCGTTACTCCGGCGCCACCCAGGATCGGACTCTACCTCCGCCGGCATCAACTACGCCTCACGCCCCCCTCGGGCCCCTGCTGCCGGCGTCTCGCCCAGACCCTGCGGGTAGCTCCTTTGATAGGAATTCCCCGCGCCTGGAACCGTCTCATCTCATCGGATCGGGTGAGCCTTGGGTGGTTGGAGCTCGTGAGCTATTTCGAGGGTTTTTTTGATTCGGGGGGATTTTGTTTGATTCGTGGTGTGTGAATGGTGCGATTCGGCGATGCAGGGTGCTGTTGCGTGCTGCTGCGATATGAAGCCCCCTGCGGCTGTGGTTGCCGCTTCTGCTGCCGGCGACAAGGGTGGAGGAGTGGACCCTTCGCTGCCGCGGTTCCAGTGCCAGGAGTGCCACCGCGCGCTCGTCGTCGTCGGCGTGGAGTCCTTCACCGATAAGCTCCCCGCTCACGCAGTCTCCGGTACTATTACCACAACTGATTCACTTATTTTCCCTCGATTCGAATCCGGCTGGAAGAGGAAGGTTTTGGGATGGTATTAGCATGGCATTAACCGGGAAATGGGGACATGATTGAAATGTTAGGAAATACTGCATTGCACTGCGCTACTTATTAAGTTTCTCAGAGATGTAATTTTGTGGTAGTCATGTTTCTTATCTATGCAGGTATGAACGTGTCCTCTGTTCAGGGCAGTGTTATGGGGGCTAGCAGGATGTACAATTCTTATGTCGTGTTATCGAAGCAAAATAGATCACATGGCCATGGAATCCCCCCACGCCCACCAAGTGCAGCAGTCCTGCATGCTGAACCTAACCAGCCAACAAGGGCGATAGAGGGGTCATATATAGTGCTTCCACCTGCTGCTGCTTCCATATACAAGACGTCTGCCTCTGAAGGAGGTGGTGCACAATTGCCACCACCAAGTATGAATTCCAATAGCCCTTTGCCAGGAAATAATTTTCACTCTAGCGTGACTGTATTAAAACGGGCATTTGAGATTGCTTCCTCACAAACTCAGGTACACTGACTTGTGTAAGATGTCTGTACTGAATTTGCACATGTGCATTTGCAATCATTGCCACTTCACACTTTTCCAATTTATTATCTTATACAGTTATTGCATCAGATTTGCATATTTTTGCTATTGTATGTTGAGGGAAATCAGGGCATTACAGCGCTACATTTGTTAATGTGACAAGATGACTCATTGTTATATGTTGTTAAATTTTGAGAGAATCAATGACAACACTGGTGATAATATGGAGTATAATTGTAGGTTGAACAGCCACTCTGTCTGGACTGCATGAGTGTGCTGTCTGATAAGATGGGTAAGGAGATTGGAGATGTTAATACTGACATTAAAGCTTATGAGGCTTGTCTTCAACGTCTGGAGCAGGAAACCTACAACATCCTAAGTGAAGCTGACTTTCAGAAGGAGAAACAAAAGGTGACACCCTTTGTTGTTTATGTATGGTTAGTTGGTGATTAATGAGATTAGAAATGCATGAGAGATGGCAGCTTTGGACAAAGATAAGAAAGGCATATGATTAGTTTCTTTTATAGATGTCCACAATACATAGACACTGCACAATACTGTGAATGAAAATTAAATTCCTTTTTAACTTCAGTAGAGGAGAATTCTTGTCAATTTATAAAGATTTTGAAATACACCAATTCTTGAAGAAATTGCCCAGTGGTTCTGTAAATACCTGTCTTATGTGAAAAAAATATAATAAGGATAGTTTCACTTGTCAGTGCTCATTATTTTCTTGGAACTAAAATAAACAACATTATGAGTTCTGTCGTTTCAGATTGAGGAAGAAGAAAAGAAACTTAAAGCTGCCATTGAAGAAGCTGAAAAACAATATTCAGCAATAAGCTCTGAGATGAAGGACCTTGAAATAAAATCTAAACAGTTCGAAGAATTGGAAGAAAGGTTGGTTTCTAATTGACATTGCCATTTTTCTTTCCAGAATGTTCTTGTAATTAATTCTGAAGTTTCTCTACAAGAATCAGAATCCAGAGTTTCAAATTAATTTTAGTTCACTTTTGGGTGTGCATGTCCATACTTAGAGGAGGTTCTACACCTGATTGTTCTTTTCCTTTTCTTTTTAATGAATCATGACATTGTTATAGGCTAGGAATACAACACAGTTATATTGAGAATATAGTATATAGCTATTTAATATTTATGTTGCTTGAAACTAAACATGTTGTTTGAATTGTTCATTGGAGTGTAATATTCAATATGATTAGCAATTTGGCATCACCATATATCACTACTGGAGAGTAATATCATAATATGTCCCAAACACAATATTGCCGTATTGCTAGTTTGCTACAACAATTATCCAGTGGTTTTGTGCAATCTGAACTATTTGGTTGGCTCATGTTATTTGTAAAGCTCCAGTTACTAGTTAAACAAATCTGATGTATCATATTTTTTAACCAGGTATTGCCATGAACTCAATAGCTTTCAGTTTCAGTTGACATCTCACCAGGTATGTACCTACTACAAGATCTATGAATATTTACTTCAGAATAACAGATCTATTTTCTTGCTGTCATATTTTGATATCTACTGTATTTCTTGTTGGCACCAAAACCTAGATTATTTTCTCAGAATATACTAACGACCGTTGTATTCTGGATCCATCATATACTCATGTCTAAAGTAATAAAGTAACTCCATAGTTCCCATATTTTATTGGTATAAAAATTGCCTTTAAAGTTAGCATTGATTATGTCTAATGCAAACTGCCTGCACTATCATGTTCCTTACTACCTTTATGTTTGAAAACAATGTAGTACATCTTTGTTCCTTATATATCTGCGCTTTACTATGTCTAGGATGTTTGCCAACATTTCCCCTGATACTTAAAGTCATTAACTCACAAATTTTCATGTACTCCAACTATTCAGGAAGAAAGAGATGCAGTTTTGGCTAAGATAGAAGTTTCACAGGTTCATCTAGAATTGTTAAAGCGTACAAATGTTCTTAATGATGCATTCTATATTTCACATGATGGAGTGATTGGAACAATAAACAGCTTCCGTCTCGGTCGCCTTCCTAACGTACAGGTAATTATGCAAAAATGTGCAGATATCACGTTGATTCACCATCCTTAGTGCTTCATTTGAGTTATATTCAAGATGTACATGAAATGTTCACATTTGATCTTTTGTAGTAACACCACAAATCCATGTTGTTTTTTCTTAGGTTGAATGGGATGAGATAAATGCTGCTTGGGGTCAGGCTGCTCTTCTTTTGCATACCATGGCTCAATACTTCACCCCAAAATTTAAGTATCCTTGATACATGATGACATTTTTTTCCTACAGTCTGTTTGTTGGCCATTCTCTTGAGGAGGAATTCATACATGATGTTTCCATCAATCAACTAGCTATACCACATGACACATGTTTCAGTGCATTTTAGTAGTTACTTCATGTAGTGTGTATTTCTTTTGTTATTTCTATATGTCTGTGTGTTCAAAATATGTTATGCTTCTAGAAGCTCTACCATGAGCCTTATCCTTTGTTACTAGAAAATGTATTATGATACTTAGGCTCAAGATCGAACGTTTATGGAAAATGTGAAGCTTAGATGTAACTATGTAATATTTCACTAAAAAAAAAACTATGTAATATTGTAATGACTGAGCTGGCATGAACATAAGAGTTACAACAAATTGGAATGATAGTGGTGGGTGGTGGATGGTGGGGTGAATGTGTACTGTAACCCCTCTTTTATTGGATTGCATGATATGTTTTTTCAGCAGTTCTTTTCTTTCGTTATTTGCATTGACAAGTGTATTCTTTATGCTAAGTTGAATTTTTAACTTTATCGAAGGTTTACATAAAAAAATATAAATCCTAGTACACTACAATTATTGACAAAAACAATGACTATGTTTTGGAGTACCTGAACATTTATCTAGATACCGGATCAAGATTCACCCTATGGGAAGCTATCCAAAAGTGACAGACATCAACAATAATACATACGAACTGTAAGCTTCCTGCTGGCAAATGGACAACTTTATTTTCAGTTTTGTTTCTAAAAGAACTTCTAGAATATTTGTACTGTGATATTCCTTATTTTTCTAAGGTTCATAATTTATTTGTGACCAACAAACCTTGCGGCTAGAAAAAAAATCTAGGGTGCTTATTTTGTCAAACATGATCACATATATGGTGGTCAATAATTTGGTTTGAACATTGTTGACTCATGCACATACTTTTATAAATCATATTGCCAATTTTCTTTCATTGAGCACACATGTTGGTCAGTGCAATTTTATGGTACTATGCTGTAATAAAACCATCACTGTCTCTTCTATTTGTTGACAGTTCTCTCCAGGTGTTTATTTTGTATTTTTGTTCTTGTCTGGAGCAGTGCAATTACATCATGCTAAGTTAATAAGCTGCACCGTTAATGTTTAGGTTTGGTCCTGTGAATTTATTCTGGAGCACCCGGTTTGACAAAGCCATGACATGGTTTCTGACTTGCCTGAAAGAGTTTGCCGATTTTGCTATTAGTTTGGATAGAGAGAACAATGTACCACCTGAGAAGTCATTGAAGCTCCCATATAAGTAAGTCCTATTGCAACTTTCTTGTACCACATTATTGCAGGAACTAAGTAAAATTATTATTATATGAATTGCATGATTCATGCTTAGGACGCAACTTCCTTGTGCCATGTACCTGAACTAAAACTCTCATCAGCCATCAGCCCATCACTGAACATCTCCATCTGAAGTGAAATCTATTCAAATGCATTAGGTTTTAGTAGCAATCGTATTAAATACTTAAGGCGGTATGTTCTATTGTTATGAATTTTCTATTTGGTTCATATGGCAAACTGTATAGTGAAAAATGAAGATATCTTATGTACATAAAGACGCTTATTCTGCTGTTTATTTAATCACACTTCACTTGCAGGATTGAGGGTGACAAAGTAGGGAGCCATACAATCTTCTTAAGTTTTAACAAGCTCGACAACTGGACAAAGGCACTAAAGTACATGCTGTGCAACTTGAAGTGGGTTCTCTACTGGTTTATCGGCAACACAAGTTTTGCACCGCCCTCTGGATCTTTGCATGTAGCACAATCTTCCAAGGGATGAAGTCACTAACCTTTGAAATTGATTTTAGCCGCATATTGACAAATTGCACGGACTAGACTCGTTTATAATGTACATAAGCAGTAGATACTGTTAGCTTTCTCGTATCTTGCAAATCGTCGTTGTGTATATGATTTCGATTGGCATATACAGTATCAATTGTGCAGATACATTTTTTTTCTTTTGAAATCGTGCAAAGACACATTTGGATGACAGTAAAATGTCCATCCTGTAAGTTCTCCCCCTCAAACTGCAGGAAAGGAAATCGTTCAAGCTTGCATGATTGATGACTTGATGTTTGAGAGTTCATGACTAAGCTGTCAGCGAGGGTAATAGCTAGATGGTTACTTCGAAGAAAGAGCTGATGAGATGGATCGCACAATGATTTGTTCGCGAAAGCAAATCCTAGTCGCTAGTTATATTGTAATTTGTACATGGAGATTTGGGATTTGACGTGCTTAGCTCTGATTTGATTGGCCTCTCACTAGTTGGACGCCAATTTTTTTTGTGTGCGTTGCTTGTATTGCTTGCTCACGTTCATAGGCTGGCCTGGGGTTAATTTGCTTCGATAATAAAGCTTGTTGATCAGTTGATCTTTGTGTATCCCTTGCTTTCGAGAGAATTGCATATTTACTTCAAAGTTGAAGCGTCTTCAGAAAAATACCCTAAAGTTATTGTCCGTGTAAAAATGAATGAGTCTCCACATCACCTCGCCCTTGCTGGGGAAGAAGCTGGAGAATGAATCTCCGCATGCACGTATGCAACCAAATGGGAGAAATCCGACTGTTTTTGCCAAAAAAAAAGTTGATTAACATAGCAAAACCCTTAATTGTTTCATCGTTGGAAGCTTTCTTACGACCGCAACATGCACATATGTGCCTTGTGGAAGAAAGCACCTGACCCTGGTTCATCCTGCAAACCTGCACAACGACCACAAAATTCTCTGCAAAAGAACATAGCAGAACTATTCTAAAAAACATAGATGAACATTGAGGCAAACATCTCGCACTTCAAAAAACAGAATCGGGACATTTTCATCAAGTTATTTATTGCAATCTCCATCACCCTACTGACCTAATTCCATCATCTAAAAAAATGGAATTTACAGCTCAAGGTGCATGTTTGCACTTAAAATTTCGACCTCATAGATCAGCAAACAAGTGGTAAGTACTGGAATCGACAATGATGAGCCTCAGCGCAGCAACTGCAGCTGTGACAGACAACAAGCTGAACCCAACAACATTCAGCCAGTGCCAGCATTTCTGGAAGGTGGGCAGCTTGTGCTGATTCACCATCAAGTACATGTGATTTGCAAGAACAAATGTCAGGGGGAAGGTGCTGAGAGCACCTGTCAGGCTCATGAAGTCACCAAGGAATGGGAGCATCGCAGCCACCAAGGTGTTGACGGTCAGGTAGCCTCCTCTGACAGCCACTCTGAACATTACGTTGTGGATTGCAAAAGGGCCACCATGTCCACTGCCGTATTTGGTGTCCAAGAACTCATACATTGGACTTGCAAATATCTGACATATAGAAAACCTCGTGTTACTTTATTGAGGGGCAATTCGGTTATAAATAAATAAATAAACACAATTGTGAGTTGAAAAAAAAATCATGAAGGTGGACATACATGTAATGCTATGACGGTCTGAAGAAACGCAGCTAGATTTGCCACAGTTTTAATCCAGATTGGTCCCTTGACACTATTCAGTAGATAACTCGATGTTGAGGATCCATAAGCCCAATAGCCCATAAAGGTCACAGCATAAAGAGGTAATGAACCGATTGTGAACTGGAACCATAAAGCCTTCTCCATGTTCTTGACCACAGGAGGTCTTATGGTTGCCTGCAACGTATATTACACATAAGGTAATATCATGGCAAATAAACTAGTCACTGGCCATATGTGCTACAATGACTCACTTGAATTTCTGGCAGCATTCCAGTGTTGTAAGCGAACACAAGGCTTGCTACAGAACCTATCGTGGTGAAGATTCTATCTGATGGTGATCCAGGAATAGCATAATCCTTTGCAGGTGTGGTTATCCCTTCGAAAAAAACCAGTTATGAAATTTTATACAGGTTATGCCAAAAATGATAACGCATATGAACTTATGGTATAAAAGTTCACAGGACAGATGAACAAGGAAGCAAAGTATAATACCATCTCTAAGCGACAGTACAAATGCTATCATAATATAGATGAGACTGAAAACTGTTGAGAATCCCAACCAAATCCTGAGAGCAGAGAGATAAGGGATTCCGAAGGCAAAAAGAGCACAGACAAACCCGGATAATGCTATGCAAAAGGGTAGCTTTAGAACTCCATCATCCCTAAACAATACATACATTGCCTGCACAGAGGAAGTTCACAATTTAGATCAAGAGGGAAAAAGATTTCGTGAAATTATCTTCAGCACTGTATGGTATCTCCTAATTTGTTCTCCCTGGAAGAAACTCAACATATGGATTCTGGCAAAAATATCTAAACTTAGATACTGAGAATGATTAGAAGGGCCAGCTATTTCAGGGGATAAAAATGGAGAGAACAGTATGTCATTTTCACCAGATTGGTTTTCACCATAACAAAAGTTGAATGATAGTGATTTTGCTATTCTGTACCTTCAGGGCTTGCCCAGCTAAGATGATAAAGCCAGTGTTGATCATAAACAGATTAACATATTGCAGAGCCCATGTAAGCGAATACATTTTACTACCTGTAGTCACCAAAATAAAGGTAATTCAATCATACTGCAAAAGCAAAATTACCATTTTATTAATAAATAAAATCCACAACAAGCACATTTCATTTCATAAATATAACGTAAGGGGAATAAATAAATTAAGAAAACAATGATTGAATTCTGAAATTCACAGTCACAGAAAGGAAAGAGAATGAAACACTACTTATCGAATATCATGTCCATCTCATAGAAATGCAGGAACTGAGCATACGGATATTTACCATATATGTGTCCAGCAAGATCTCTGTATCTAATATGGCGTTTGCTGCCAACTTCATGAAGGCGAGCAAGAAGAGCATTTGCATACATGGATATTGCAGCAGCTAGGATCAAGCCACATGTCCCACCAATCCAGCCTAAGGGGACCATGATTGATGCAGAGTATCCCAGGACATATGCACTATTCACCCCAGTTGTCAGAACGAATCCAACTTGATACCAAGGATCTGAAAGTGAGAAAACAATCAGGTGTTAATCAAATCATACGTGCTACAGGAAGCCATGGTGACTGACGTGCAGATCACCTTGAAAGATTGTGATGTGAATCATAAGGTTGTTTTTTCTACTTTTTTTAGTTCCAGACCGAATTGACAATCCATGGTATGTGTGACGTTTCTAATTTTGCGTAGAGGAAACATCTAAGCAGTAAGAAGAGGCAGGCTGAACATTATATGGAATTAAAAAAAGAAATTACTTCATGTTCTGGCTCTTTTCATGAATGAAGTCTCAAGATGATGGACATGAATGCATCATGACAGATTTTTTTTTCTTTTACCTGGCCATGGATACAGAAAGAACAGTGTCCATTTTCCTAATAGACTATGAGGGAAAATTATGAAATAAAGGAGAAATGTATCAAAAGCTCATCCATAAGCCATGGTGTTCATCTAGCAAGAATCAGGCACAGCAGTTTGGCTGACATTAGCATACAACAGTGGATGAAAAAATACCAATGCTAATCTTGTGCGCCGTATCCTCGGAGACCTCGATCCTGTCAGCCTTTTCATCGGCCATTTTGTAGGACAGCAACGGCGCTGTCTCCCTCTCGTCTCCAGGGTAAGGCAAGGAGGAGGAGGCAAAGGAGTGGAACAGCGTGGCTCCCTGCTTCTCCTCGTCTTGCTGGTGCTGCTGCTTGGTGCAAGAATATACATATAAATAAGTAAAAGGTCTCCAAAAGTATAATCAAATCTGTTCCTTTGCATTCCAGATCACACATATTATTGTGGAGGAAGGAATACAGCAAACTGTTAGTCATCCTGTGCGTAGGAGTCCTACTAGTTTCTATAGTATTTCCTTAGGATTAAAAGGTTTCCTAGTGGGATTAGTTTTTGTATACCTACTGTAATTCCTTTATCTCCTTCTATGTCTGTATTCTACATCAGCCTATAGATACAAGCTGAAACAGCAATGGCAAATAGAGCCAACACAATACATCTTGTAGTTTACAAATCTTGTGTTCATCGTGATTGTATTAAGATACAGGGGTAGGGCTGACACAAAGAAGCAAGTTTTTTTCCTTATTCGTTCAATATGTGTTTATTAGAAAATAAAACGAATCAACAGATGACAACTTTTTTCCTTTATCGTTCCATATCTACTATTTCATAGAGAATTAAAAGGAATGAATTGATGACAGTGGCATGACTTGAGCCCCTCCGTATCATAAATCCTACATTGGCACGCCAAACTTGTTGCTTGCTTGTTGTACTACACGAGAGTAAGATAAAGAAGATGGAGGAGGAAGGAGAAGTCTTACATCCATAGGGAGTGGCAGGGCTGGGGCCTCGACAATTTGATGCGATTCGATGTGATGCGTTGCTCCAATTTTGTATTTTGGCGGGTAAGTAGGGGCGATCAATCCGAATCGATTCGATGGAGGAGGAATTCGGGGAGGGAAAAAAGGAGAGGCCGGGAGAGAAGCAGCACCTTGCAGCTATTGGTTGATTCCCCAGTCCCCACCGCCGCCGCCGCCGATGCTTTCCTTTCCCGGGCGATGAGGAAGGGACGCAGCGGCGAGGAGCGCAGTGACTGACGCTGGGTCGCGGCGGAGTGCCCACCGGCAGCGGCACAGGGTGCCGGTGGCGGTGGCGGGGCCGGCGGAGGAGGAGAAATGGAGGATGGGTGCGGAGGCGGGGTGAGGCGGTTAGTTTGGCGGTGGCGGAGGAATCGGAAGCCATATAGCGCAGTGGTGGTTGGGGACTTGGGGCGTCGGGTGGTCGAGCGGCGGCGGATGCGGCGGCGAGGAAGCCGCAGGCGCAACGCAACGCGCACTTCTGCCGGAGAGATTCGGATTTTTTTTTTCAGTTGGGATCCGAGATTCCGACTGGTGTTCTGGCGGTTGGATTAGACGGATCGTACGGCCCAGAAAAACTTTGTACGCATTTTTTTTCGATGGAGCATTTTTTCAGTTTTATGGCTCGAAAACTTCTGTTTGCAAAATATAGATAGATTGTTCTGTCGGTTAGTTATTTATATTTCCGGTGTTACTCAAACTAGATTTTGTTAACTTAATTTTCGAGCCTACATTTTGTTTTTGTTTGGATAGATTTGACTTTTATCTTGACGTGTTAGATTGAGCATCGTGAGCGCTTGGTCTTGACTCTTGACGCATCTTCATCTTGAGCGCATAGCCACTTGCTCGTAGGCCTATTTAAAGCAAAGTAAAAGACCAGATTGAATCACCGATTAAACCGAAAAATTTAGAAGTAAATATTTTCATGGTTTATTTTAGTATTATAGTTGAACCAATAAAAATTAGACGAATCAACTGGTTTTGTTGAACCACTTAACATCGGACTTTGCTCTGCATGCTATCTAAGAATGATTATTTCACGATGATTGCTAGGAAGCTAATTTTTGAGTCACCAGAAATACTAAGGGCTCAATATTCAGCTATATGAAGGTAGCCTCTCTTGTTTCATTTTTGACAGAAACGCACGTCACGTCATATGTTCAGAATTTCAGATATTTGCAATCTCCATCAATAATTGGGTGTCAATCTCAATAGTAATATAAAGGTGTAAATCATGAGCCCAAGCATGCTCACTCCAGGACACCGAACCCAACACAATTTAGGCCCGTAATTTTCTCTTTTCTAGGAAAAATTAGATCTATACCACTTACAATCACTCAGTACCTAAAAATACCACCAATATTTACTCTCTTCGATAAATACCACAGTTCCATTAATCTGCTTTCAATTTTTACCATTGCCATCGATTCTGCTGTTTGTTTTAAACACTCAATGTGGATGTAATAATTTGCTGACCAAAATGCCCCTTGAGCCCAAAGCCTAGACGAGCAAACATGAACAACTCCAGGAACAGCACATTCTTGTCTTCTTCCCATCCAACTTCCTCTCGTCACCACCGCTGCTGCCACCGTCACTGCTCTGCTAATGATCCAACGAGATTATCTTCTCCCCTGACTACATGCCCGAAGCCGGTGGCTGGCTTGTTCGATCGTGTGCGCGAGTGAGCCAAGTTGCTCTGCGCCTGCTACGTGAGGGAGGTGGCTGACTGCGTGAGGAAGATTAGTATTGTACCATGTAGCTCGTTCACTTCACTCATTGGATTTGAGGCTCTGGCTGCTAACTTTGATTGTGTTTTAGCCGTGCCAACGAGCAACCGACCGCGTCGTGTTGGTGGTGGTAGAGCAAGTATGGTGATAAGGATTAGAGAATACAGAATAATGCTGTGAGCTCATGACTTACCGTGATGCGGTGATAAGGTTATTTTAGTCTTTTTCTTGTCTGCTAATAGGACGATGGATGGAAATGGTAAAATCAAAAAAAGACTAACAGATATGTGGTATTTTTCGAAGTGCAGAGATATTGGTGGTATTTTTAGATATCAAGTAATTCTAAGTGATATAGATCTAATTTTATATCAAGCTTAGGTGGCTAGATCACATGTGAAATCAGATTCTGTGCAACGATCCGAGCTAAAGACCAAAGATCATGTCGTTAATTTGTACCGGCCGGTAGGCTTCAATTCGTATGTTTTGAAGAAAGATGTACAGTTCAACCGTACCTACTTGTACACGCCATACTCATATTACCATATACACATTTCATATATATTTGATTTTAAGTCGATTATCTATACTACTTTAAAAGAAGTTAGTGGTGATGAATCTGTCACCATCACTAGCTTTTCATTGACACATGGACTCTCATTATTAATAAAATCTATATTACTTTTAAAAGCGGTATACTGCTTTTAAAACTGAATTACGATGATTGTTATTTTATCATGTTTTAAGTTATTTGTATCATTTGCATGATGTTCTTTTAATATTGTAACTTTTTTCTCGTTACAACACACGAACACTCAACTAGTATATTAGAAAACGAATACGCAGATAACCCTAGACCCTATATCTCGTTTTTAACTCAACGCTTAAGAGATAAGGACCAATGATAACCCAAGAAGTTGAGGATATCAGTGGAGTCATGGAGCGTAAGGATTGGTTTGGATTGCTACTTTAGTAAAATTTGCTCTATCAGAATTATAGTAAGATAGCAAACCAAACGTTCTGAAAAACTTGCCACCGAAATTTGGTATTACTCATATACCTCTCTCTTGTTGGCACTAAACCAAATACTTCGGATTATTTTGGGTTGGTATAAAAAAATTCTCAAAAATTAGCATCAAATTTTTACTGTACCGAGTATTTGGCTCTACCCATGTTTTTTTCTCATCAGCAACATTTAGCACCAATCATATATTCATATCTAACCCAAGTTTGGTAGGGCCAAAATTTTACCTAACCTTAGAAGAGCTTCAATCCAAAACAACCCATCTTTCTTAACACTACCTAACCCACCGAAATTTGATAGCTAAAATATGTCCAAAATCTACAACAAATTTTGATAAGAGACCAAACCAAACTAGAAAAAAAACCTTAAAAGGCTAAAGGCTTACGCCGGCGCCAGGTAGTACTGCTCCTACGGGCCACGGCTGCTAGCCATACTGCCACAGCTTTACACATGCATGCACACATACGTACACGCTAGTAGCATACACAAAGCAAAAGCAGGACGCATGGAGGAGGACGCTGACGCTGCCGTGCACGCTCGCAACACACTTTCTTGCACAGGGGAAAGTACGAGTACGCGCGCTGCAACGCGTCGTCGTCGTTGCATCCCATCCCGTCAACGTCACAGCGCGCTAGCTAGCCACATCTCGATCCACCGGCCAGACTGCGGCTGCGCCGTGGTATGTCATATGTGCATGTCGCGCTCCGTTTTTTTCACGCGGCATTGCTGTTACCGAAGAATATTAATAAATTAATTTATAATAATCTAATGCGATTCGTTTGATGGTCTAGATTAATCAGGATTATTGTGTTTGCATGTAAAAAACTATAATACTCTCAAACAAACTGTTTAAATAAAAATAG
Organism: Zizania latifolia; assembly: GCA_000418225.1. NCBI lineage: Eukaryota > Viridiplantae > Streptophyta > Magnoliopsida > Poales > Poaceae > Zizania > Zizania latifolia. The sequence goes on along the minus strand of KE373157.1, from coordinate 408,443 downwards.
ACTATAATTTAGATATAAGATGGTAGCAATTAATATTTAAAAAATATAATGGCTATTTTATTATCCACTAATAAGTTATATTACTATAGTATAATGTACTAAACCATTCGGACAACACCGTGTAGTGTGAGCACGGGTGTGGACTTTGGAGCTTGGGCGCGGAGCCCACTGGCTCAGAAGCAGCAGCCGGCTGGGCAGTGTTAGACTGTTAGGCCTGCGCGCGCCGAGCCAAGCAGCGTAACCAGCTTTGTACACACACCTGCAGATTGCAACGTGACCCTACGTCTTTTCATGTACTGCATGTTTGACCACAGTCCACGCGCAGGTTTACGGTGACACAGACAGGACCTGTACCTGTGTGTTCGTGTAGTCTTTTATTGTGCTACTCGCCTACTCCCCTAAAATATAAACATTGTTTTTAGTTATTTAGCCGAGGTTAACTACCGTACCCTTCGTTAAACGAGGAATAGGTAGAGACGATAGGTTGGCTGGAAGTACCCTCCTCCCTTAGAAAAAGATTTTATTTTTACATCTTATGGCTTTTTGAAACATAGGATTTTTACAGGAATTCAACTAAATCTTAAAAAAAAAACTACGTTCCAAAGGAGCCCTTAACTTTGTCCAACTTTTTCTGTAAAAAATATAAAAAAATTAAATACATGTATTAATAAGGCGGATAAAAACACCCTACTTCTCTTCTCCGAAAATAGTATATATATTTTAGAGCTAAAAAATATTTTTTATAATTAGTAGATTATTATATTTAGAATAAATTTTCAATGGTAAAACTTGTTATGTTTTATGATAGAGGAAGTACAAAAATTTACTTTTAACTCATTATCTAACTCTAGTTCGCAAATAAAAAAAAATTATTTCTTCGATGTCTCCTCCTGTGTATTTTTTATATATCATTTCACAATACTATTTTTTATTTTTTATTAATCTAGGAATACTTTGGTTTTTATTCACTAGTTTATCGGCTTTATTTTAAAAGTAAAGTTTCTATGGAACGAGCATGATAACGTAAAAAGAAAATTGAATTAATGATATTCGATGGGAATGTGCACTCTAGAAATTCTTATAATTTGATATAAAATTTAAATAATATATTATATCTTTTTGAAAGGGAGGATGAAAATACTAGCACTCCGTAAGATATGTACGCAACCCAACAAGCAACAACATGTGCTAGGTACGGGACTACTGGTGAACTAGTGACTACTGGAGCGTCACAGTTTTATGTGGCTTGGGACCTGCCGACCGCTGCTGCGCTGCACCAGGGGCTAGCTCTGTGCTTCTGCATCCAGCACGAGCGCCCTGTACTGTACAGCATCTGCACTCAACGTCCGTGCACCGTGTAACACACAAATCAACGAGGGAAATTAACACGTCTCTCTCTCTCTCTCTCCCACTCTGTCTGCAAGATCATCGAGATAGCCCGTTTTGACTACTACACGGTAACACGGATACAAGTCAATCAAGATTTCCATGTATTTGAACAAAAAACCTACGTGATATTTTCATTTTTTTCAGGTGCATGTAGCTATAGCAACTAGAATATCAACACTCTAATATGATCTACAATTAATGTATTTGAAAAAAAAAACCTCTGTTAGAGCTTGATCTTTGGCGTGTGATTCATTGTGAACTATGTCACTGTGATCAGTCATGGGACCATCATCTCTAACAATCTCCACAAGAGCTCAGATAGGTCGGTGGAGAGGAGGAGAAGAGAAACTATTCTATCCTCAAACTAAAAAAACAAGATAGATGCATCCCCACACTAAACAATCCTTGAAAAATAGATAGAAACATTCCATTTAAAAAATGAGATAAAACTATTTAAAGTCACCTTCGCCTCGCTCTTGAACCGTTCTCTCGTTCTTTACAGTTAGTTTAGTCAAGTTTTATTAAGATAAAATGACATGTATCTAGGAGTAGATTCTAGATACACATTTTCATCAGCCAAGGCTAGAATTAATTGGTGATCCCTTGGCAAAGACAAACATCTTGTTGGCTATCAACAGGTAAACCGGTAGCAGGCAGAAGACTCCAGTACAGTGCGTACGCACAATATACTGCCATCATCTACATGGATGTACCGTCTTGTCCATGCACATATGCATAACCAACAAGCTTAGGGTTTGTCGGGTATATAAAAGTGCTGACTTTAGATCGTTAGTAGGAAACAAAACATGTAAATTTTAAATTTAGTTTGCAACAGATAGAGAAAGGAAGAGAGTATATTGTAATTATAAAAGGACAATAAAAACATCAGATATGATCTCATATTTATTTTCTAATAAAATAAGAGCCTAGCAAGATACGGAGTAATTTATATGAATTTTGCAATCTTATTGTTTTTGTTGCAAATAGTCTCATATAAATTCTAATTTATGGTCAAATTTAATATTTTATAATACAACAAATCTAAACAGTGTTATATTTATTATATTATAAAATATCAAATCATACCGTAGATTCTAATATTATGAGAGGGAGGAAGTCCTTCCTTCATTCCATAATATATATGGTAATTTAGAACTGAATATACTATTTTATAGTTCAATGAATTTATGCAATTTCATATCTATATTTTCCGTATCTATATTCATATTCATGATTCACGGTAAAATGAAATATATCATCTGTAGATTGATAAAGGGAGTATGAAATTTGCGTCGATTTGTGCCGTACGTACGTGCACGCACACCGCGGTTCTTGGTGACATAGTGAAGGACTGTCAGTGTCAGTCTGGTACCCTAGTTTACCAGCAGTTATCTTGTAAAACTTTCTTGTACCATGTCACTGTGTGTGTCTGCGTGTTGTCATAGCTCATAAAGTTAGATAGAGGTAGACCAGATGAGCAATCTATCTATCTGAAATCTGAATCTATCTCAGATTCTCAGGCTTGCACACGAACTGTCTATACCCCACTACGTAGTGTTACTACTTACTCGTATACACGATCGATTCCAATGGCGGCTTCGCTCATCTCGCTGACCGTCTCCTTCCTCATCTTCCTCCATGGCGCCATGGCGGTGGCCACCACGGACGCGGCGACGGCGCAGCTGCCGAGGTCGGAGCTGGCGGCTATCTTTCGTGTGATGGCTGATCTCCTCGGCGACCCGACGTGGCCGCAGCTCCACCCGCGGCCCTGCACGGACACGCCCTGGCCGGGCCTGCAGT
>KE373157.1:383183-394319 GCA_000418225.1 Zizania latifolia | reverse complement strand
TGTATTGTATTACTATAAGATCTACAACTCAAAAGCCAGATAATTATGTTAGGAGAACAAAATAAGATGATAGCCTACATGAACATCCTTAAGTAAATTAGAAGAATTAGTAAATGACTACAATGTGAAGTATAATGGTATTTTACCATTCCATAATCTGTTATGATCATCGACACATATTCAGAAGGGGTGGCATCATACCTATCAAAGGGCAAAATTATTTCAATCAAAGGGAGCATTAATGAAAGTAAGAAAATAATTCACATGGAATTCAAAGACATACGTAAGATTTAACAGTTGGAGATTTTCATTGTCTGTCAAGTTCTTAAGATGGCCCAGATCTGCCTTCCCAGGAACTTTCAAAATGACATCTGGATCACCTGGGGATACAGAACTGTGTTATGATTTTTATGCAAGGTCAAAATGTACAGTTACAAAGCATAAACTACAATAAGAAGATGCATACCAAGCTCATTAGAGCATATAGAATCAAGTAGCACCCTCTCATGAAATTTGTATGCCTCACAGCATACTAGAACAGGAATTCCAAATGCATGTGCAACCATTGCCACAGATGCTGTCCCAACTCTGGAATATACTGTTCCATTAGACAGTATTGAGGAGGCACCCAAGAAGACTCTTGTAACTTCATGCATGGTATATGAGATGGCATTTATATGTGTATATGTGCAGTTGATGCCCTTCTCCACTAATCTACGTAGTAAGCCTTGTCCCTCAAGCTTGGGACGAGAATCTACCACTATAACACGGAACTTTCTCCCAAGTTCATGAGCATTATCCAAAATCATTTCAACAACTGATGATGACCCATATGTCAGCAAGACATCATTATCTCCAACTTTTGTGATAGCATGACTGACAATAACCTTATCTGCTATAATTATTTTTTCATTAATAAAACGATCAATATCAGATTGAAGACTGGCTTTGGCTTCTGACTCTGACAGAGTGAGAGGCAGCTTGGCAATCCTGTTCTTTAAAAACCTAATAGCATTGCCCATGCTAATCGATAGAGGCCTGCACTCAATAAGAAATGACACATAACTGCTGATTTTTGCAGTAAGATCTCTGGTCAGAACTTTTTTGGGAGGTGTAATGTAATCTTTTATTGCCTCTTTGAATGCAAGAAGCATTGCTATGCAACGGCCATTGCCACCAGACACCTCACCAGACAAATATTGAAGCCCCACCTGAAACACAGCGAACACAAGTGACAGAGTCGATTCAGATTCAACCAAAATTGATGATAATCAGTTCATCTAATTAACATTAGCAAACTCCTTTACTTCTGTGTAATCAAAAGAAATTCAACATCGCAGGGTCGCTAACTGTTCTTGGCTGTCTTTCCTGTTATTTAATAAGGCTAGTATATCATCCAGTGAGGAATTAGCGGGCATCACCATAAAGCATTACATATTGGCAATGCAATGGTTCACATGGTAAGTATATGAAGCAGCAGTTGGTATTCATAAAGGTCTTCAGCATCTAATGGGGATTTTGCTTGAATTTAATAATTACAAAGGAAAACGGGGGTCATTTGATTGGGAAAAAACAAGTTGAGGGTTCTATCATGTAAAATAGGGCTGACAGCTGCTACTTCCAGTCAAAACCCCAATAACTCCAGAATCCTGTAGTTATTCCAAAGAGAACATGGTACTTCAGCATTTTGTTTCACAAAAACAAGGATTGTTTCATCCATGCTCTACCATGTCATATTCTCTGACATATATAGAAAATGCTCTACAAAAGAGTAGCACGTCATGATGGAGGCATGCAATGCAGCAAAAAGAAATAACAGTAGTTTTTTAGGCAGATTAAAAGAGAAACTTATTGAATCTATGCCCTAAAGGTTTTACTTGTTCCGGTTCATGTTCATGATAAATGAAATGCTGCACCCTGGACTGTCTATACCTTCACTTTACTCCTCTAAATAAAAGATTTAATGTGGGACAAAGAGAAAATTATCAAATAATCGAACCTGATAACTTGTAAAGTGGGAACATAAGCTTCTATAATAACATTTGTGGGTAGGTTAAATGTGTATTGATTACCTTGTATACAGAAGGATGCATTGGTTCAAGTTGAAAAAACTTTGATTCAAGACCAGGAAGTTGAGTGCCATGCGCGTACTGAGGCAAGTGCCTGAACAATTCAACTCTGTTTCGAGCTTCAGATTGATTCACAATTGCACGTTTTTTTGCTTTCTCCACCCGGTGCACATCATCAAACTGCATGCGAGGGTGAGGAACATCTTTCTTCCTATCTCTTTCTTGAAGACGTTCAGTAACCTTCTTCTCAGAAGCAACTGAAGATGCAACTTGGGGCACATCTTTCTTCTGAGAAGCTTTTGATGGTTTGGCTTGCTTGGGCGCTGCAGGATTAGCCCCAGAAGAAGTGCCTGCAGACTTTCCTGAAAACCCTAAAAGTTAATGTGATCATTATGCTGTGGCACACTGGCACACCTAAAAAGGGTGGAAGGATGCAAGAAGCTGGAAACAAGATAATTACCTGCCTCCTTCACAGCAGCTTTAGCAGCACGCTGAGCCTCCTGAATTGCACGCCTCTCTGCTTTAGAAGTTTTCTGCTTCAGTGGAATGGAAGCTGGAACATTGTCATTCTGTAATTCAGCCAAATCCCCCTTGTTTGCTTCTGAAACAAATAAAACAAAGTTATGTTCCTATTATAAATAAAATACATATATTCCCTAAGAAATTTAATAGATGTTGTGAAATATAAACATATAAAAAGTAATCACATCATGGGAAATTGGCTCTTCCACATGCTCCTCAAAATTGATGCAAACTTTCATACATCAAACTGGTATCCTATCTTCAAATAATCAAATGCACCTTATGCACTTATACAAATCAAGGAGCACTTTGGACAGATTAGATAATAGTAATACATGCAAATCCATCACATTCCACACAAAGTGCCTTCACAAGTCACAACAAAACTATTTATAATGACTTACAGTCACACTCACATCATTCAATGATGATGTAAGGTATGCGATTATAGGGGTAAATACCGCCAGGAGGATGGCGGGGAGGCACGGCTTGTAAGGTATGCGATGTAGACTATACATAGGAATGAAGACTCAAAGAGAGAGAAACACTAATTCATTATTGCTTGATGAATAGAGATAGTACAGCCTTATCCTTATATAGATAGGATGACTTACCCTTAAGTAAGTTATCTCTAATATAAAGGGAATGGATAACAACTCAATATAATCTTTTCTCTAAACTAAGAAGCCCTAACCAGTGCTACAGTGTTCAGTTGTTGTTTACCAGCTTCAACTTAACAAAACCAAACACCAGTACCAACTAAAAACCCAGTTATCTGAAACATCATATAACCATACAGTGAAATGATATTAGATCAGTATGTTTCTCAGCAACTACTGTGGAGAACAAGGCCACACACCTCAGATGTAAGGGCAGCGACTTCAGGAGTGGGAAACAGACATAGACAACAAATGGATAAACTTCTTGCTCCAATGACAATGATAGTAATGGTGTCTGTGAATAGAGGTGATATACAAACTATTTAGAAGGGAACCCAAAATATGGGATATAACTCACAGGAAATATCAAATATGGAACGATAATAATTGTCAAATTAATAATAGTCATATGTGCTAGGTTGGGAGCTCGTGTACAAACAGCATAGAAGGCTAGATAACAAACGCCAATCATAATAAGGAATTTCTCCTTCTATTTGACAGCAAACAATCACATATCATTCATTTCACAATTCATATCTAATTTCAAATCTAACAAAAAGCATTATGCCCATTCCAATTTGACAACCATCAGCAAAATAGTCCATTTCAAACTAGATGCACCGAAGTCCAGGCCATCCATTCCAGAAACAACATGGCTGGATTATGAAATTCATGACAACACAACAAAAAAATATTCTACAAACTAGAATATCATGAAAAATAATTTGCAGTGTTCCTCATGTTTGTAACAAATTGTACATTAGACTTACCTTGTTAATCCTTATAAAAGTTAACAGGTGGTATCTTTTGTGCTACATTTAACATTTCCATTGCTACTTTGATTTTATAAAATCCTAGACTATAACTTTTGGGGCACATTTACATGCCCTAGTGTATTTGGCTATTCCCCATGCTAACGTGTGTATGGTGTCGCCACGAGCTACACGCCATAGGCAATGCAAAGGTGTGAAGGTGGTGTGCCGCCACACTTCGCCACACTGCCATAACAACCTTGATCTCGTTATTGTTTTTGCAGATGTGGCATAGACTCCTCATAGAAGTGGGATAAACTCTGTTTCTACAATTTACCATATGAAATTCTAGTCAAAACAATTTGGAACATGCAGCTACAGCATGCATCCATCCCTAACAGTTAGATGCGCCGATTTACAAACAGGCAGCATCATAGCAACAGCAGCCGGCTCAATTCACAGAAAGCGCGACGAAATTACTGCAACCGGATAGGTCAGAGGGCATACCAAGCTCAGAGGCAGAAGGGGCCCGAGACCACGTCTCGTCGTCACCAAGCTCGGACGCGGACGCCGCGGGGGAGGGCGTGCCGGGGGCGAGGTGGTCGGCGTGGCGCGGCGGGGGGATCATGACGGGGGAGAGTGAGCCCGGGGAGAGGCCCGACGCCGGGGGGGACCCCGCGGAGGACGCGCTCGGCTGCGGCGCCGCGGACGCCACCGCCGCGGCGGGGCGCTCGGACGGGGCCGACAAGGCGTCAGGGGTGACGAATCCCACCTGCCTGATCTTGGGCTCCACGCCTCCGGACGTCGAGCGCGGCGGCCGGCGGAGATCCATCGCCGCCGCGGCGTGGGAAGGCTGGGCTCGCGCGAGGGTTTGGTGGTTTCGAATTTCGACACGAGCTCGCGTCGAATATCGGGGTGGGGATCGGCTTATATTTGGGGTGGTCGGTGCTGCGTGCGCGCGAGTCGCGACACTGCGATGGGAGCATTGGGCTCTGGGTGTGCGGCCCAATAAGAGCCCATTTGGTACTGGGCTTTATCGGACGGCCCAAAGAGGTCAGGGCCATTTCCAAAATTAATTTCAAAACACGCCGAGTTCAAAAAAATTGCAAAAAAAAAACGAGAGAAAACCATCGCAACAGGGTGTCAGGGTATCCAAATCATCTGCCTTATCTTGCAGGCAGTGGTGAAGATAGACCCGGCATGAGTTCGAGGGCCTAGCTATAAAACTCCATCGAAATATCATTAAAATATTATGTAAAATTTTAATGGCAACAGGGTGTCATACTGTCCAGGGAATAGTACTAGCGCTAAAACTCTATTAAAATTTCATTAAAATATTATGTAAAATTTAAAGGAATCTAGAAACGTTAGTTAACTCAGCTCTATAAGTCAGTTCTTTAGCTCAGCCTCTGCCTATAGCCATATAGATGTTTTCTGGAAAAAAAGAGAATGAAATAGCTTGGAGATGGATGCGTTGATAATCGGTGTTATCATATCTTTTGGCTGTATCACCAGGACCATATATGTTATTTGTTTCTTATCCGATTGATCCACCTCTAATGGCACTACGGAAGGTATGGATCGATCGCTATGCCCATACAGGCTCCGTGCTCCATGCATCTCACTATCTAAGACATCATCATCATTATTATTAGTGGCAGGTAATATAAATTATTAGTAACAAATGTAGAATCTATCAGTAAAAACCAATTAAGAGCTCTATGCGCTCCACGGAGACCACGTACGGCCGGCCGGCAGCCGGCGCCGTCACCTTAATTTACACACTACACCGATAAGTTTTCTTTATTGCCGCCGAGATGAGCCCTGCTGGATTGGTCGGTTTGGCGTCCATTATATTTTTTAGTACGTATGTGCTCACGGACGTACCCACTTGGCCATGCCTCGTGCAACTAGTTGCCATGAATGCCTTAAGTTAGCCCGTCTGCTCCATCCTGCATTTGCGTCCTTTTGTCGACGCTAACAATTATTACGTCAGGAAGAGATCCATCCTATGTTGTTTGGGCCTCACACTACATGTATACAACACTCCCATGCAAGTGTCCCCCTCCTTCTCGGAGAAGTCTCCTTCTTTGTTTTTGTAAGACTATGGATTTTTTGGAAAAATGTGAGAAGTAGCTTGTGATTATCTAACTGATAAAAATCTAAAAAAGTTAATATTTTTAAGATTCTAGATATTAGTTTGTTTCTAAATTCTATAGCTACTAGGTTTTATAGTTTTAGAAAAAATCTCAACTTAAAGTTTAAGGAGCTGTAAATTATTAGAGTGGTTGTAACTGATAGAAGCTAGCTATAACAAAGATTTTGAGAGGTTTGTGGGGAAGCTAGCTAGGCATACATACATTACCTATAACCTTTTTTTACGCTAAGCTGCTAGCATGTTTTTGTCTCCACCATCAGCGGCCTGCTGTCAAGCAAAAATAGACAGAATCTAGTAAGCGAGATGTCTCGTTTCCTGACCTCGTACGTCGTACACACTGACTAAGAATTGACACTGAAAATTTTCAAAATAAATTATACAAGTGATTCTAGTAGTACTGTTGCATCTATATATAAAATTTAAGTCAAAATTCTACAATATAGCGAGCGTCAGCCTCACAGATACGTGGTACACTAAACCCTCCTAAGTTAGAGTTACTTAGATTTAATGTATACTTAACCACTAGATGGGTTACTTGTGCTGGATCTTGTTAATATGACCCAGCTACAAGCTGCTGACCTATGCAACGTTCCTGACTCCACTATAGTGGCTCGCTGTCAAGTGAAAACAGTCAGAAGCTAGTAGCCTAGTAGGCGATGCCTCATTTCCTGAGCTCAGCAACAATATTCATGGCTTGACCACTTGATTTATGCTACATTTTGGCTACAGGTTTATGGCAGTGGAAGGCGGTTGGCATGTCACAAGTAGAGCAACAGACCAACGAACAGTACTGGCCTTATAAAATGCTGGAACGTTTGCATAAGCATGACATGGAATCAGAGCCGATTATCATGTTGAACCGAAACGCCCTCATCGTCAGTGTAATTATCCGTACTGGATTCTTAAAACCTGAAAGCTCACCACGACTCGATCTTTTGTCAAACTTTTCTGGATCGAGTTAACGCAATAAATTCGGTGTCACACTTGCGCTAGCAAAATTACCACACGTTTTGAGTCATGGACATATCCGATCTCCGTAGAGGAGACTCAGTCTCGACCAGGTATCCATTATTATAGGACACTAATGTTTTATCGTTGATCTAAGCATCTTTTCTATTTTGGTATTATAACAACAAACTGACCCATCTAGTAACTTTAATACCCTATTAAAAACAGTTATAATTAGTTGACACCATTAACCTAAACCTTGAATAATGTATCCAGCGAGATCGAATTAATTAATTAAACTGCATGAATCCAGGTGTACGTGGCTACCGTAACCACCAACCAAACAACCGCTAGCTAAATCCACATTACATTATCCGCCAGTACAGATTTATGCTCTGAAACACGAGGATTTATATTGTCAAAGAACGTGACTGCGTGGAATCACATTAGCCTAGCTTTAATGTGGTAGCAGCGGCAACATATACACACACAAACCGGCGAGGAGGGGTCGTCGTCTCGATCGATCCAGGCGCTAGCTAGCTTGTCGCCATTGTCAGCAGCAGTACATACTCTCCACATCGACCATTTATTCGCCGTGTCGTCCTCTACAATAACCAGGCCATGCGACGCACGCAGCACTGCAGCCTGCAGCAGGGGTAGCTCTAGCGACAACAGTGTAGCCCAGTACACACCAACTTGCACACGCCGTACGCATCACGCCCTGCAACTTGCGAGCACACGCCGCTGCCACTGACGTCGACTTTATTACACGCGAGCTGCCGGGCCAATTAACGGGGTGCACAATTTTGCAGACATGTGTGCGTGTGCCCATCCCACTGGATCTGTCAGTGCTGCAGTGCCGTCAAAATCCATCCACCTATCAACCTGTCAAGCCGCGCGGAAAATTTCGGGACCTATGAGTCTATTACATAAACGGTAAACAGGATCAGAGATGGGAGATGAGATCCATCAGATCAGAGAACATATTACGACTATTACAGCTATGGTGTTTATAATGTTCACAATCACGTCGATCAGTATTGTTGATTTGATTGAAATCGTAATACGACCAAATAAATAACTCAGCTAAGTTACAGAATCACAATAAATCAAAACTTATTAAAAATTATGAGAGTGTTTATGTCAATTTAAGAGCTCCTAAGATATGGGGCCAAGATATGGTGCCATGTGTGATCGCATATGACTCGTACATGGCTAATGATATGACGGCCCTGCTGTCAAGCTTGTTCTTGTCCTGGTACTCTCCAGATCGAGGTCTCTCTCAAATTAACGGGTCAAGTTTTGCTGAATTACGTTGGGATTGATCTGACCCTTATAAAAAGTACATTAGAATTAACTCGCGTTGGAATTTGATCAATTCGCTGCGTTCCACTGAGGCCTGGTATTGGTGTTGATCGACGATGACAGCTGCTATATGGCTCAAGTGTAGCTGTTGATCTGAACATCTTCGCTCGAATCGGACAATTAATAATGCGTACAACCCAATTCATGCGCGAAATGACAACATGTATACTGACCGATCAAATCAGTTTAATATAATGTATGCTATAACATCACAATTCACAACATGAATTGATCAATTAATTAATACGACCTATCCTATCATAGGGTGCACTCGTCGTACACACTAACTACGGAAATTTCCAAAAGAAATTCTACAAGTGATTCTAGTACTGTTACATCTACGTACAGAATTACAAGTTAGGATTCGGCGATACGGTGAGCTAGCTAGGTATCCTACTTCATGTGCTGTGCATGCAAACGTCAGAGATGGCAGTTGCCACATAGGCTCGTACACACTGAGTCTGCCCATATGCATGGGCAGTAAATTAAGAACGATTATATGTAAGCGTAGACCGGTAGGTATTGGCCGTTGGTAGTTATTTCCGGTGGGCAGTGGGGGAGTTTGTGGCAGCTAGCTACAGGGTACATGGGCTGTTGGCCATGCATATATACAGACATACATTATGATTAATTTCTGTAGGTCCACATGCATCCATGCAGTGTAGCATTGTAACTGCATATATGATTAGAGCAGACCGATATATGTGCTTACTTGAGAGCTTCATATTCTGAAAACTAGTATCCAGGCGGTTAGAGTTTGAAAAACTTGATGTTTTCTAGTTTCTCTATTTAAGTTTATTTATACATTCTATACATACGGAGTCTCATAATCTATGTTTAGAATCTATACTGTTTATGAAAGCTTTAGATTCTAAGAGTATCTGCATCTGTCAAAAGCTTTCCAAACAGGCCCTATAGTTATATAATGGATGATTTTTCTCAAATGCAAGTTGTTTTAGAACTTTAATTTATTTTCTATCTTTTCTTTCATATTTGGCATTGTCGAATAACCGCTACAACGTTCACAAATAAAAAATTAATATTTTCCAAAGTAGGATTGATGAGGAGGAATAAATTCATTTAAGTTATTTTTAATTCTTATGTATAAGTTAAAACGAGCTGTATAACTATGAAATCAGAATTATATAAATCAGATAGTATCATATATATATATATATATATATATATATATATATATGTCACATTATGATCACATAAATCTCATCATATGTATAAATGCCAATTAATATGAGCAGGATCATGAGGGAAGCCGACCCATAAACAAACCAAGGCGAGTGGGTGGACCATCCCAATGCCTTGCAAATTGGCAGCAAGGGCACATGAGCTGAGAGAGACTGTATATGCTAGCAACAAAACCACACATTAACTCTTTGTACCATGCTGTCCATTCATCTACAATAACTGTTCTGATCCACCTACATAGAATCTGTTGGCACAAAAAATGTTTTAAAAGAAACTTTTTTTGAGCTGAGGAATCTCTGATTTCATTATTAAGCAGTGAGTTGTTGTTGTTGTTGACTGCTCATGATAAGAAACCATTGTTTAGCGTGCAACAGAGTCAGGGCTAGCTATATATATATATATTAATCATCATGAGGGCATCATTTGTCAATTTGTTAGGTCATGTGGATTGTGGCAGGAGAAATAATGAGGGTCATAGAATAATGGCTTGGAGATCTCCCAAATCTTCATTTGGGACGGCCGGCATGTATGTATACATGTACAGGACAGAATTAACGGCAGCTAGAATGAATTGGATTATCAGGCAGCGTTACATTCGTTCTAAATTAGACGATGCGTTAGAACGGATATACTCGCTGTTTTTTTGAGTTATGAAATTTACAAGGAGAATTTTATGGTACCTCAAAATTTTGTGGACCGTCTAATCTATACGATCCAACGGCTTAGATTTAAAATCGGTGACCTATTACCTCTGTCATATAACCTTCATTTAATATATGCGGGCCCACGTACATACAGCAATTAATTCTTTTCTTTGCATGCTAACAGATTAATTGTTGTATGCACTAGAAAAAAGTAAACAATCAATAAACTTTTTATACGAGCGACATGCATGCAGATTACTTTCCGTAATCAAGGCAATTTACAGCCGGTTAGCCTATTTTTTTTTTTAATTAATTATTTTAAACATACTTAATCAATGGTTCAGAATAATTTCAACTATTACCTCCTAGGAGGTAACGGAGGTATCGTAAATGGACCCATTTATAATAATTAACACTGATTTTATGTATCTAGGTGTAGCAGCTAGATATAAAAAAAGCTGAAAATATAAAAACTACTAATTATTAATCAATTAAACATACAATTCTAATCTAAAATGAATTTTTTTATACACATATATTTCTAATATTTTTATAAATATATAGATATAAAATGTAACTTAAAAACATATGTATTGGGGAGTGCATTCAAGTAAAAGAACACATAGGTTGTATATCAGAAAAAAATACTATGGGAGAGGGCCCTAAACTTTGTGCTGTGAGGCCCTCCCCCGGATGGCTGCCACGTGAAGACAGAGAAGATTCGGTGATGCACAGCGAGTGAAGGCGAGGAGCGGGAGAGGAGGCTGGCGGCGTGGCCGACGAGGGTCCGGCGGGGCGGTGGCGCGGGTGGCCGAA
>KE373157.1:341832-369050 GCA_000418225.1 Zizania latifolia | reverse complement strand
CGCCGCGCCGTGGGCTCCGGTTGCCGCCCCTCCACGCCACCGCCTGCTCCTCGCCTCGCGCCCTGCCTGGCCCTCGCCGTGAACTTTGCCTGCGCTGCCTGCGACTTAGAAGAGGAAGAAGCGATGGTTGCGCTATGACTCGGAAGAGAAGAGGAAAGGGATAAGTGAAGGAAAAAAGAAAAAGAAAAAAGAAAAAAGCAAAAAGATTTTCTGTTTACAAATGAAAGATTTTTAAGATTAAAAAAACTATTGTTTTCTCTAGAATGTTAAACAAAAAAGTGAAGAAGGAAAGGGAGAAGAAAGAGAAAAAAGAAAGAAAGAAAAGAAAAAAGAGAAAATAAAAAAAGAATTTTTTAAAAAAATTAGAGATTTTCTAATATTACTCGGTCTGTAGCATACAATCTATATTTTTATATTCCTTAATGGGTTTATTATTTCATGCACTTGCAGTTCAAATTTGACTTATTTCAATTTAAATCCTAAAAAACACAATTAATTAACTAAAAATAGCTGACTAACTTAGAAAAATACAAAAAAATTCATGGGATAAGATACGCTGTATTTTGATTGTTGAAAAAGTTTCAAGTTCAAACGAAGATTTAACCGATGATTTGCTTTCAAATCCAACTCATTCCTTCTTTAAATCCTAATTCGTCCTCGGAGAATCTCCGACTTTCTTAACATCCTACATGACAACTTTCTTGAAATATTTTTAAATTTTTTTCATAGTATCTACATATCATATCATAACACTATAATAGAGCTCGTATTTTTCAGACTTCATTTGATTTTTTTAGGATTAAAAAACCATCAAGCTCCACGTTGCCAATCGAGTGTCGCAATCTAGAATTTTCAAAATTTATTTCTATTTAGTGGGTACGGCCTACAAATAGACTCAAAAATCTGAATATGATTTTTCTACAAATTTTGGTTCATTATTTCATATACTTGTAGTTCAAATTTGACCTATTTTAATATAAATCCTAGAAACACACTTAATGAACTAAAAATAGGTAACTGACTTAGAAAAATGCTAAAATTTTTCATGGGATAAGATACGCTTTATTTTGATTATATAAAAAGTTTAAAGTTCAAACAAGGATTTAACCGATGATTTGCTTTCAAACCTAACTCGTTCCTTCTTTAAATCCCAATTCGTCCTCGGAATATCTCCGACTTTCTTAACATTCTACATGACAACTTTCTTGAAATATTTTTAAATTTTTTTCATGGCATCTACATATCATATCATAACACTATGATGGAGCTCGTGTTTTTCAGACTTCATTTGATTTTTTTAGGATTAAAAAACTATCAAGCTTCACGATGCCAATCGAGTGTTGCAACCAAGATATTTCAAAATTTCTTTCTATTTAGTGGGTACGGCCTACAGATAGACTAAAAAAATATGAATATGATTTTTTTTGCAAAATTTTGATTTATTATTTCATATACTTGCAGTTCAAATTTAACCTATTGCAATATAAATCCTAGAAACACACTTAATGAACTAAAAATAAGTAACTGACTCAGAAAAATACCAAAATTTTTCATGGGATAAGATACGCTGTATTTTGATTGTAGAAAAAGTTTCAAGTTTAAACAAGGATTTAACCGATGATTTGTTTTCAAACCCAACCTATTCCTTATTTAAATCCTAATTCGTTCTCAGAGAATCTCTGATTTTCTTAACATCCTACGTGACAACTTTCTCGAAATTTTTTTAAATTTTTTTCATAGTATCTACATATTATATCATAACACTTTGACATAGCTCGTGTTTTTCAGACTTTATTTGATTTTTTTTAAAATTAAAAAACCATTAAACTCCACGTTGCCAATCTAGTGTCGTAACCTAGTTTTTTCAAATTTTCTTTCCATTTAGTGGGCACGTGCTACAAATGGAATCAAAAATATGAATATGATATTTCTATAAATTTCGGTTCATTATTTCAAGCACTTACAATTCAAATTGATCTATTTCAATATAAATCCTAGAAACATACTTAATAAATTAAAAATAGCAAACGGACCTAGAAAAATACCAAATTTTTACATGGAATAAGATATGTTGTATTTTGAGGGTAGAAAAATTTTCAAGCTCAAACCAAATTGCAATTATCACATAGGCTCATTTGGATTTACCAAGTTATTCATAACCATTGATTTACTTTAAAATTTACTTCAAGATAATCCTTTCAACTATTACTTGTCGCTTGTATGTTGTGAACTTGTGATTGTGAATCAAGAATTATATTACTGATGATAGTCGATAAATATCCGTAACCATATTCGTATCCGCTCCGTATCTGAATCTAAATCTAAATCCAAAAAAATATATGAAAAAGATATGATATCACTGATATCCATCCGTATCCGATCCGTTTTTATCTCTATACATAAGTGGTATTGTTTTATTTGTTTTTCTTAGCTTATAGTAGTTTTTATACAGCTCACATCAAATATTTTCATCAGAATCTGAAACCCCAAGCAAACATATATACTACCGTTAATTTAGGGATTGACCGGATGCATGTTGTTGTGTGATTAGATCGATGAACGACACAGTGACCGGGCCTGATGCCATCTCAACCGTCTGTGCCGGTTTATTTATCAATTTTAAGAAAACGTTAAATATGGTGCCGTCTCCTATGCTATAATATTGGAATGATTCCAAGCTAGCTAGTATGCCTCCAATCGGTGTTGACTAGTGCACGGTGAAACGGACGGTAGATGGCGATGCGCGAGCGACCAGAGTCTGATGAGTTTGCTCAGCTCCACGTTGCTTTCATCTTTTTCGTCATCGATCCAGTCGAGGAGAGAACGAATCAGAAGCTGCGGCGTATATATATGTACGCGGCCCTATGATATATAGTGGCCCTGTGGTGGTGATCACGTACATACACACCAACGCAAATCACGCACCTATGTTTGCGATATGCATAGCACGCACGTACGCACGAGAGCGGTCGAGGTGATCAGCAGCAGCAGCTAGCAGCCCACTCACCTGCATGCACTTGCAACTTACCATAGATCGGTGCTAACGCGGAGATTCTAATAAGCTACCTTCTCCTTCGTCGATTTTTTATAATTAGGTGGTTTTAAAATTTTAGACACTTTCCAATATTTTGCTTTCATGTTTGATCTTATCAAATAAACAACGTATTTCTTGTAAAGAAATGAATCATATACATTTTGTATCGGTAGATTAATACATGAGATTGATTTGACTTATTAGTTCTTATATATACACAATTATAAAACGACTTATATAACAAACCAAATAACTATGTCTTAATTTGAGAACGGGCATATATACATCGGTGGCACATTATTATTGGCTTGACTAGCTAGCTGAACGCATGTATGCATGCCTGCAACCCATTCGAAGTGGAATATTCCGTGTGGACGAGCTATTAGCTCGCATTATCTGCCTACATGCGTATATGGCTTAATAAGCTTGTAGGTGAACTGGTTTACGTAGGAAACAAAACACAAGAAAAAGCAACTATATATCAGTCGGTTCTATATATAAATTCAATCGTTTATCCTTGAATTCGCGTGGTCGATCTCATCCTCATGCTACGGAGAACACTGTATGAGCTGAATTCCGAACATCACCAACGTAGCGGAGTGACCTGACCTGACATCGATATCCTAGCCACTGCATTGAAACTATGAAGGCCGATGAACCAGAAACGGTAGAGATAGATCATGCATGGCAGGTGCATGCACGGGTCCTTCTGAATGATAGGAGAAACAACTGGGCAGGGTACGTAGAGCGTCTATAGCTAGCTACGCCCATAGAAATTAATCCGGCGAGGGACAAAGTGCAACAGAGATGGCACGAGCTTCTTTGAACAGGAGATACGTACGTACGTACGTACGTACGTGGCCAAACCTGGTTTGACGAGCGAGGTAGGCTTGACGCGTGTGTGGCCTTTGAGATTGTGCTCCCCAACCACCAGTCAGGTGGCTCTACATTTTTCTTAATTATTATGATTTCCGCGACGTTTTTTGGGTCCAAAAAGTGGTCTAAAGTTGCTTGGAAAAGCTGGTCTAAAAGTCTTGCTAGCAATCGTTGTGTGCACATATGCTTTTCCGTTCGATGTTTCACTGGTAAGGTTTTAGATATTGATGTACTATCTAATGTATATATCTCTAAGTATCGCCGGCCGCTACTTTTCCTATTTAAATATTTATAAAAAATATAATATAACAATATGGAAGTATTTTAAAGAAAAATATGCTGGTATTATTTTTCACATATCATATCCTAATTTTTTAAATATATTAATTTTGATATTTGACTACACGTATTCTAAAACTTCCTCCTTTTAAGAAGGGAGGTAGTGGAATATTTTATATTTTTAACCGGAGTATGTCTATCACAATGTTTTGATTTTTTTTTATTTTTCAATAAATACAAGTCATTTTAAAATTTCAAAGCACTCTCTCAATTTCTCTTTATAAGGTTTAAGTATAGTTTTTACACCTGTTCAAAATATAAGAGTAGCATGCCAACTTATTTCTTCTTTTCATTATTTACCCTTGTTTTCCTCTGTCCCCTCCCCGGCGCAGCTGCCTCTCGGACGCGGAGACGTCGGCGAGGCGGCAAACGCGCCAGGTTTCGCGGGGATTCCACGATCATGACCGGACACAAATCAAAGTTTGAGCTAGCCGTTAGATCAGACAGATTATACGGTTGAGAAAATCTGGAGAAAAGAAAGAATTAACCAGTACTTTTGTTATATGCATACACTTATATAGTTAGTAGTATATATATACATATATATACATACAAACCTATATGTGTGTATGCAATCCCTAAGATCCTTTCGCTTTATTGTATCGCGAGATTTAGCAAAGTAATCCGGTGAGTTAGTTATAGTTGTAACTAGCGGGGACATGGAAAATGACTCGTATGGTATCGTATCGTGCCAGCGGAAAAGAGAAGAACAAGGATGATAAAAATACTGCCGGCCAAAATGCATGGTTTTCTTTTCAAAAGTTTGGTTGGTCAGTTATGTCTTAGTTAGGACAAAAAGGTTGCTTGACCAGAGCAAATAAGATGGTTAGCTAGCAGTATATAAAACACATGTATTAACTAGTTCACTGCTCACAAAGTTGTATTAGTTCACACTGTTAATTTGGAGACAGCGCAACCTCTGAGGTAGGATACACACGGGACGAATATATTACACACACTTTTGTTGCATTTTATTAATTTTTCAAGACAGGGCCATATGCGAGTAAGTTAAAAGAAAAAACACAATTATTTACTTTCACGCATCATTTTAATTCGTAAGAAAAATATGTCGACATAAATCTAGCTAGCAGTACTGATGTGTCATTGATTCTCGATGCTTAGCAGCGTCATGTGGCTCTTGTGAGATTGATGGTTTGCAGTTGCAGTAAACTAAGGCGCTGTTTGGGATAGTTCTAGCTCCAAAAAATTTTTAGCTCCAAAAAATTCTGAAGCTAGAGCTGTAGATAGATTAAGGGTATTTAGTTAAATAATTTAGTTTTTGTTTTATATTAAAAATAAAAATTTAAACTATTTTATTATATTATACAAACCCTCAGCTTTAGTATGAATCTTGAAGTTAGAGCTATACCAAATAAGCCCTAAAGCAAAGCACGGCTCCACGAGAAGAGGATTTGGCACCACAGATCGAGAGGAAGAGGAGCGGGCGAAAAGAGGATTACTTGCATAATTCGGTTTTACATTCTCGGTTCTTTTTTAAAAGTTTTATACACTATTTTATATTTCTTCTATATTTTTTCTTGGCAAATAAATATTGACTCTTAGAAATAAATAGCTCACATTTATACATAGAAATAACAAAATCATTTAAGTAATTATTATAAATAAATATTTAATCACATGTGAGCAAGAGAGCGAGTGACCGATAAAAAATCACTTAACTTTTATAACAGTTTAAGAAAATTTTCTAATTTTTTCACCCGCTGGTGGCCTTCCTGGTGCGTTGAAGCGTTAACTCTGAAGTGGGAGAGCGTGGAAAGAGGAGAAAGCGTGGGCGGCGCCGGCGTCGCTGTTGTTCTCCCTCCCAGCGCCAACCGAGCGTGGGCACCTGTAACAGCTTCCCCTGTGTGCCATGTAACGTGCGACGTTGACTTGGACACGCCAAGGCCGCCGGCCATGCACTCGCCCAGCGGGGACCGAGCGAAAAAAATTTAACAATAAATACTCCTTGAGAATAGCACACGTATATTTATTTATATGTCTAAAGCAAAACTAGTCCTAAAATGTAATGTTCATAATAAGTTATTCTTGTTGAAAATTTTATAATATGCACACTTCAAAATAGCGTATGGACGGAAGTAGATAGAAATGAGAAAAAAGAAAAAAAATGAAAGAATAATATATTATAAGTTGGACCCGTAGAACTATTTGGATTTCTTCTATTATGGCTGCTCTTAATACAAAATAATCGGTCTCGATCGTCGAATCTCTCCCGATTACATCAACACTGTTATCGACTATGCACTAGAGTGAGACAAGTAGATTTCCTTCCCTCTCTCTTCTGACAAGCAGGGAGACGAGCAGATCTTTTTGGAAGCAAAACCCGTCGCTCCTGCGACGATGAAATGAGACGATCATGATAAAAACACAAGGAAAAAAAGGACCTCGTTTTTTAAATTTTTTTTTGCCGATTCGCGACGCGGAGGGTAGCAGCTCCAGCTCGGCGGCGAGCCGCCCATCCCGTGGAGAAGGACGGCGAATTGAAACAGTTTTGACATGAAAAGCACGGCGCGGCTCACGGCGCCGACGCGTGGCCCCGTCAGCCGACAGAGACAGCGCCACCTCACCGCGCGCCGCCCAACCACAGCGCCACACGCGTCCCCCCCACCCCCGGAACGAAACAAAAGGAAAAGGGGGGAGCGATTCCCCCACGCTGCGGCGGAGAGCTCTGACGTCTTCGTCGAATCGAGGTCAGGCCGTCAGGAAGCCGACGGTCGGTCGACGTGCGCTCGAAGGTCGCTGGAACGCGCGATTTTTTGCCGTTTTCGGCGCGCCCGGTGACGTCCACGGACCGCGGTTTTGCTGCGAGATCAGATTTGTTCGCGGCTCGGCGACCAAACGGGGGCAGGGCTATGAACCACCTATACATTCAATACTCTGATGTAACCGTAGCGGATATGTCCCCATACATGTATCAAGGGGTATTAAATTAATTCAATTTTAAAATAAATAATTTAATTTATGATATAAGTTCAATACTCGTTGATATTTTCATCCAATATATCTATTGTCGGAGATATGACCATGAAATACTTCCCGAGAGTATTTAAGGTGATCGGACAGAACATGAGATCGGAAAGACAAGGCATTAAAGATGATCTGTAAGGGATCGGATCAGCGTGTATCCTAGAAACGATCAGCCATACGGAGGAGTCCTGAGTCCGACACCCGGAGGGACACCCCGACTGTAAGGACTCGGGAGGCCAGTTCAACGGTCAGTCCGCGCCATCAATAACAATAAACTCTATAACGTAACTGTCAAATTAATATAGCAAATAATGCTTTAGTTATCAGCCTGCGATCCCTGGTGATTTAACTGCTGTAAAGGAAATTAATGGGGCTGTTAAGGCCTAAATGGTAAACCTCCTATCTCTACGATATATAAAGGGGTCGGGAGTACCTCTTATAGGCTAGACGCTAACGGAGACGCGCATAAGCTTAAGACCATTTCAGGCTCTTTAGCTCGTATTCTTTGAGGCAACCATAGAATTTTGAACACAGAGATCCCCTTACACCTAACTAAAACACCTATGTGGGTAACCTCATCGAGAACTGTATATATCTATCTATCAACAATAGTATCATTGAAGCTAAAGTCAGAGACTAACAACGACGAAACATACACGCGAATTTGGCCATTTTTCTCTTTGAATTGAGGTCGGTTTGAAATATTTGAATGGATGAGGTTAATGAATGATATGATTCCTTAACCAACTGATTTTTAGTTGAAACAAACATATTTAATGATAAATAATTTTAGAACAATCTTTTCGATATTTTTATATATCATTTAGGAAATTGAAAATTGTGTCACCTGAAAATTTGGACAGATTATAAAACAAGTGTGGAAGACATTAAACTTTTGGACCTACAAATCATAATACACACGTCATCTGTGGTTCAGTAGCGATCTATATGGGTCGTATCTTGTGTGTCTTCTCATTGTGCTCTGAAGTCTAAACATTGTAAAAAAACGTCGATTACTTGACCACCCAATACATGCTTTTGCTTTCCAAAGAAAGCGAGCATCTTAACTCTTTTTTGAATACGCAGCTACAATGAGGGCAATTCTAATAGGAGGATGACTAGGATAATTTTTATATCATTAATTAATGTGCATATAAATAAAAAGATAATATGATAATAGAGTTAAACTGAGAAAGAAATTGCCATGTTATTTGTCTGTGCTGGCCAAGCCTGACATTAATTTCCAGCTTGAGCTAGTCACTGCTCGATAATCGCATCCTAGTCTGATTCCTCACGTCGACGTGCACACTGGTTGAAAAATAATCAACCACGATTTACTAGCTAGCTAACCAATTGGCTAGTGAACTGTGAACGCCTGTTCCAAGAGAGGGAGAGAGAGCTATTCATAGTACAGGCGATCGATAAGGTATCCCATTGACCCATTTCCCATGAATGCATGTAAAATGTGTAGTGGATCGTACGAAGGGGAGGCAGGGAGACGCCCCGCGCGGCGGCCGGTCATGAGGGCGTGCCAAATGGACGCCCCAGCGCGCCGGCGCGCGGGCTCTTTCGCGCATGGCGTGGCGTGGCATGTGGGAATGCCTGCCTAGTGCCTACTGCCTTGACCCGAGTGGGGGGGCCCGTGGGGGGCATGGCCGCGGCGTGGCATGTCACGCGCTGCCCAGGCGCGCGGACACCCCACCAGCGGCCGGGTGGAGCCGAGAGCGCGCACCGATGGCATGCAGAGGGACACGCCCGGATGCGCCACGAGCCCACGTGGCGCGCCACCGCCGGAACGCGCCTGGCCGGAGGGACCACGCGCCGTGCCCGTGCCCCCACGCCGGGGACCACGCGCGCGCGGGCACCTGAGCCCACCAGCGTCTCGCCGCTCTGCCGCACGCCATCCCCTTGGCACGACAGGACTATCTGCTGGTAATACCTCCCCTGTCTTCTCATCACGTTTTACTGCCGGACTCCGCGCAGAGACATGTGGCTTAACGATGCTTAAGCACGACTAGGTTTTTTCAATTACTACCACTGTCTTTTTCGGTTCGCCGACCAAGCGCAATTGACGAGCATCGTGCCGCCAACCGGCCAGGCAGCAAATTCGGGCCTCGGCGCCTGCCCTGTCCAACTGTCCCCGGACGCGAACAAAGCCCCGGCGTGCGCCCCTGTCGCCGATGGTCGGTCGGCTCGGCTCGGCTCGGCGGCGGTTTGTCATCCGTACGTGCTGCTGCTGCTTCACCTCGGCGCACGGCTTATTTCACACGAGGTTCGTAGACTCGGCCGGGGCAGCACTGTACCTCGCCGCTGTCAGCGTCGTCCCGTTTGATGGTGTTGTTACCGTGTTCGTTGCAAACAGTCGGGTAATGAGAAAGGTTGGCACGTATCGCGCTCGTTTAGCATGGGGGGAACACTCCATTGCGCCAGTACCGATGCCAGCCAGAGCACAGCCGCAGGGGAAACTCGATCAACAGTCGCGACTCGATCCTACTGTTTCTATCCATAAAAAACAATACTTACTTACTAATAAAGTTGTGTTCTACATAAAAATAAGAATAAATTATATATTATAAATTTAACAAATATCTTACAATAAATGATATAAACGATATTGTCTTCAATATTTCTTATACAGAAAAATAAAAAATATATTGAAATGACTTTATTGTCTATTATTTATTTTATTGTAAAATATAAGTTATTTATTATAAGAGAGATTATATTTATTTAATAAGAACTAACATATAAAAAATAATGAATTTAGAGTATGCTTGTTTCAGTTTGTGATTACAGTAATCCAGATTATTTTTATAAGCTAAACAAATACTAAAATAAAGAACTTAGAGCATGTTTGTTTCGGCTGTGATTATAGTAATTTAGATTATTTTTATAAGCTAAAATAAATAGACAATCTTATTATGTCATAGGTACATATTATAATAATTGAATAAGCTGATCCAACTTAGTTTTTTTATAAACTAAATTAGTATAATTTCAAACTAAAACAAATAACGTTTTACATAAAACTATTTTAGAAAGTCCAGAAGTCCAGTCCAGCTGAAAACATTATACGAATAAATGGC
Organism: Zizania latifolia; assembly: GCA_000418225.1. Classification (NCBI taxonomy): domain Eukaryota; kingdom Viridiplantae; phylum Streptophyta; class Magnoliopsida; order Poales; family Poaceae; genus Zizania; species Zizania latifolia. The sequence goes on along the minus strand of KE373157.1, from coordinate 358,730 downwards.
GAAAACGAGCCAACGAGTGCCTGCCCGAGCGGCAAACGGAGACGAGGGGCGAGGGGGCCCTGTCTCTGTCTCTCTCTACTCGTGGCGCGGGAGAGCGCGTCGCCCTGCCGCCCCCCGTAGCGCGCACCACGTGGGCACCCGCCATGTGTCAATTCCCTTTGGACTCGTCCTCTCTAGTCTCTCCCTCGTTCAAACCACCCATGCCACCGTCTCCCCTCTGCTTCTCTCGGCGTTGCTCTGCTCCCTCGCCCGATCGCCTTGCTTGCTTGAGTCCCGCCCCTGCAACTCTATATATAGGCTCACTGGGTCGCTCCCACCCAACAATCCAACCCGACGAGCTCCTCCGCTCACTCGCTCTCCTCTCTTCCACACCCGCAAAGCAAAACCCGGCCCGCGATCACGGCCAAAACCCACGCGGCTTCCGGCGAATTCTTGGCGTGCTGCACCGATGGAGACGCTCACCACGCCGAGGCCGAGCTCGAATCTACACATACAGCGGCAGCACGGGCGGCGGTGCCCGACGGCGGCCAGGCGAGGCGGCGGGAAGCCCAATTCGGTGAGGTTCTCCGCCCGCGCCGTCAGCTCCGCGCCGCACGCGCCATCCGGGGCGCCGGCGTCGTACCTGCCGGTGCCGTTTGTTCCTGGTGGTGACGCGCTGTCGCCGTCCGGGAAGCTTGCCATTGGCGTCCCCAAGACACAGCGGAAGGAGGAGAAGAAGCTCAGCTTCTTCCAGCGCGCCGCGGCGATGGCGCTCGACGCGTTCGAGGAGGGGTTCGTCGCCAACGTCCTCGAGCGGCCGCATGGGCTGCCGAGCACGGCCGACCCCGCGGTTCAGATCGCTGGAAACTTCGCTCCGGTCGGGGAGACGCCGCCCGCGCGGGCGCTGCCGGTGTCTGGGCGCATCCCTCCATTCATCAACGGCGTGTACGCGCGCAACGGCGCAAACCCGCACTTCGATCCCGTCGCCGGACACCACCTGTTCGACGGCGATGGCATGGTGCACGCCGTCACGATACGCAACGGCGCCGCCGAGTCGTACGCCTGCCGCTTCACAGAGACGGCGCGGCTGCGGCAGGAGCGCGCGCTTGGGCGGCCGATGTTCCCCAAGGCCATTGGGGAGCTCCATGGCCACTCCGGGATTGCGCGCCTTGCTCTGTTCTACGCGCGCGCGGCATGCGGACTCATCGACCCGTCGCACGGCACCGGCGTGGCCAACGCTGGGCTGGTCTACTTCAACGGCCGCCTCCTCGCCATGTCTGAGGACGACCTCCCGTACCAGGTGCGCGTCACCGCCGACGGTGACCTCGAGACGGTCGGCCGCTACAACTTTGACGGGCAACTCGAGTGTGCCATGATCGCGCACCCCAAGCTCGACCCAGCCACTGGAGAGCTCCACGCCCTCAGCTATGATGTGATCAAGAAGCCGTACTTGAAGTACTTCTACTTCTCGCCCGACGGGACCAAGTCTGCCGACGTTGAGATCCCGCTCGACCAGCCGACCATGATCCACGACTTCGCCATCACCGAGAAGTACGTCGTCGTGCCGGACCACCAGGTGGTCTTCAAGCTCCAGGAGATGCTTCGCGGCGGCTCGCCAGTGGTGCTTGACAAGGAGAAGACATCCCGCTTCGGGGTGCTCCCGAAGCACGCCGCGGACGCGGCGGAGATGGTGTGGGTGGACGTGCCGGACTGCTTCTGCTTCCACCTCTGGAACGCGTGGGAGGAGGAGGAGACCGACGAGGTGGTGGTGATCGGCTCGTGCATGACCCCTGCCGACTCCATCTTCAACGAGTCCGACGACCTCCTCGAGAGCGTGCTCACGGAGATCCGCCTCAACACCCGCACCGGCGAGTCGACGAGGCGCGCCATCCTGCCGCCGTCGCGGCAGGTTAACCTCGAGGTCGGCATGGTGAACCGCAACCTCTTGGGCCGCAAGACGCGGTACGCCTACCTCGCCGTCGCCGAGCCGTGGCCCAAGGTGTCCGGCTTCGCCAAGGTTGACCTTGTCACCGGCGACCTCACCAAGTTCGAGTACGGCGAGGGCCGGTTCGGCGGCGAGCCCTGCTTCGTTCCCATGGACGCATCCGCCGCGCCGCCCCGTGGCGAGGACGATGGGTACATCCTCTCCTTCGTCCACGACGAGCGCGCAGGCACCTCCGAGCTCCTCTTCGTCAATGCCGCCGACATGCGCCTCGAGGCCACCGTCCAGCTCCCCTCCCGCGTTCCCTACGGCTTCCACGGCACCTTCATCACCACCGACGAGCTCTCGTCCCAGGCTTGATCACCCACGGCCGCCGTCTCCACGTTTCTTGGACCGGGGAGGAAGTCACCAGTGGGAGCCTCACGCACAGGTCCCCGGATTCCACCCCTTCGACAGCTCCGCCACAGTTACAGTTACAGTTAGTAACAGTTAACCTCATTTCTTTCCAAATTTTAGCTGTCTCGTCAGCTCAGTCCACACCACACTAGTGTGAGTAGTTGTCATAGTTGCAGGCAGAGGATTATTATAGAGAATAGATACAAGATAGAGAGGGCCCAGCTCGTAGCTTTTGTGTTGGTGCTCGCTTCTAGCGAGCAACTAGAGCTCAGCCGGTGCTTGCCTAGCAATTTTTCTTTGGATCAGACAGGGATATGCCCCGGCTGTTCACCACTGTTCAGGGTTTTGTTCTGGGATTCTTGCCTCCCACCCAGCTTCTGCTGCTGCTGCTGCTGCTGAGTTGTGTACATTTGTTCATAATAGCATAGTAATAAAATCTGCCTCTCCATTTATTTCCACTGTCATTTGCTCGCCAAATTCTGTCTCTTGTTGTTGGCTTCTGCTGGGCTCTAGCTAGCAAGCTGCAGTGACAACTCTGTTACTGCGCATGCTTCCATTGTCTCTGAATACTGCTACAATAACACAAGGGGAAGCTCTGCTGGTTTCTTCCACCACTCTGATTGTCTGTTGGGTGTGGCTTCTTCAGGCCACATCTAAATCTGATTTCTTTTCCCACTTGTGGTTTTACTTCTGGACACTGTTCTCTGATGGCACGGCTTTGATAATTGTGGGTTAGTATTAGCTTCCAAGTGGAGTCAATTGAGACAGAATTTTACTGCATTTCGATTGAATCTGTGATTTGCCATTTGTCCGCGCCCAAGGAGGAATTTTTTAGCTTTCAAGGAGGATACTGTTTTCTAGATTCGTGATATGGCATCAATCTCGTGCCTGATTTGTTTCTCCAGGGCATTTTTCAGAGTAGAACAGGGCAGAGAAAAGTGCAGAACATTCAGAGATGGATCAGCAGCACGAACAATGTTCAGTTTGAGCTCTTGTTATCTACCCCTACGTATGCAGCTTTAAACATAAACAATTGTAACAACGAAAAGAAGCTGGCCAAAGCTCTCAGTTTGAACATGATGCACATTGTTGTTCTACCTAAGGTGAAACTATTTTATTTTGCGAAGAGATTTATTATTTAATAGTACTTTCCAAAAGAAACCACTGCATTGAAAATCATCACAGTGTACTCCATCCATTTCATATTATATTATAAGCCTTTGACTTTTCAAAGTCAAACTTCTCTAACTTGACCAAAATTTTAAAAATATATATTAACATTTAAAATATCATACAAAGACACTATTAAGGTATATTTTATGTTGTGTTTAATAAAACTAATTTGATAATATATTTTTCTATAAAATTGATTGAAGTTAGAAATTTTAACTGAGAGTCAAACTGACTTGTAGTATGAAAACGAGACAGTATCCCTTAAGCACCATCAGCTAGCTGCTGCGCTTGAGATGCCATTAGTCCATGTACAATAATTAATCAATTCTGTATCAGCTTTGATTAGACAACTTTTTAAGTTGTTTGCTAACTTTATAACCTACAATAATTAATTAATCCATATATTAATCATTCGAATTATTATTTCAGCAGCTAGAAGCAGGTCAAGTCATCTTGCATTGCAGCAAGGTGATGAACGTGCTGCAGTAGGATTATACGCTAGCTTTTGAGTTTTGACTGTATTATTGGGAGATTGCCATGTCTTTTTCATGATCCATTAATTAATAGTTCCTTGATGCGGTATCTATCTATTACATAGTAATTAATTTGCCCTCGCGCCGGCAACGTATGAACATCATATCGATCCGTGTATATCATGGGTCAGTACTGCTTCAGAAATAAATCCCACCGGCCACGCTAATGGCGAGGGCAACCGTGAGTCCACGACACTTGTCGTCAACTACCTGCACACTTCAAAATTTTATTTGTAGAAATTGTAATACATGATAATTTCTATTTTTAGAAATTTTATTAATAAAGTATAGGGCGGTTCTAGTACTAGACATCATCGTGGATTTTACTCTCTTCGTCCTAAAATCTAGCATATTTGGAGTTTAAAATTTATCCTAAATGTAACAACTTTGTACCTCTCTGATTCTCACATACAAAGAAATAATTAATTACTATGTATATTTTTTATTTTATTCATATTAAATATAATTATGTTGTACTTGTATTTAATGAGTTTATGCATGAAGTGCTATATAAATCCAAAGTAATATTTTAATTACCAAAACATCAAGAATTAGCATCTAAAAACTGTAAGCCTAGAAAACAAAGAAATATGGTACCGAATGGAGTACTTATAAAATGTCTTTTTATCTCTAAAATTTATTAGCCATTACTTTACCCAATTACTCTCAGGATTACACTCACCTATCCTGAGAAGGGTATTATAATCTTTTTGTATATTTTTAATATATGTGATTAAGCCTAAAAATTGTTATGTTTTAGTATAGAGAGTCAGGTTTTATATTTAACTATTTTAATACACAATATTAATTTAATATAATTTCTATTTCAACATGTTTTAGACGTTATGCACCTATTTCCCTCCTCTCTCTCTCTCTCTCTCCCTATTTAATACAATGTCACGTTATCTTTTATTCTAACAGAAAGTCTCCTAGTCGGAGCTAACCTTGACTGCGCATCGACCGAGCGCATGCGGTCCAACCGCCGCAGAAAAAACGGCAATCCATAGCGCGGCGCCTACTCCAGCGCGGGTTAACTACAGGCAAGTGAACCCAGTCTCGCCACGTACCGCGCACGAGGCGCGAATCGGTGGACGCGTCCGGTGGCCGGCCCGGGGGATGAGGAGGCCACGTCAAACCGAGCCGCGGCCCGGTGGGTCGGTCGGCGTCGCTGTCGCGGCCGGCCGGCCGCGGGCGCGCCGCCAACCGCTGATCCGCTCGCCGCCCGCCCGCGCGCGGCTTTCGCCTTTCGAGATGGAGATCTAATTAATTGGAGGACGACGCGTAGGCGCAGCGCGCGCGGGGGTTGGACGAGGGGGCGCACGCGCGTACGTGTCGAGCGGGAGCACCAGCCAAACCGACCAACCGCCAGTCCTCCCAAACCACTTAATTAGTTCCTTATTACCAGAGTTATGTCGTGCGAGTTAATCGCGTCGCTTTTATCGTTCTGGATTCTGTCCTCAGGTCAGCTAGCTGCTACCCGCATTAGTTATCGTCTCCTCTGCGGTGTTGTCAGCTGCATCCGCTGGCGTTGAAAATCGATCGAGGTGGTCGCCTACACTACATACGTACCACGCCTGCGCACCACGCGAGTCTCCGTCTCCGGGCGTACGCACCCTCCCCGCGCAGCTGCATGCTGCAAGTTGGTCGGACCGTGAAGTATATATGTGTCGATATCGACACGGACGAGTACGTTACGTCGCGTGTGCACGTCTCGGCGCGTGTCCGTCACGTGGGCGACGTACCGCGCGGACAGCGACGCACGCGCGGGAGGAGATCGCCAGCACACTACTGCTACTGCGTGGCCAGTTGGAGGCACGGATCGAAATAAATATCGCGGGCGATCCATCGGTGGAGTAGCGGATGACACATGTACGCGTCCGCAACATGCAGCCCCGTCTCTGTTCATCGCCGTGCGAGCTACCACCATTGTCGTTTTCGGTCGCATGGCACGGAGCCAGGGATGCAGGTCGATCGCACCACCCGCGACGGCGAGCACGTCAAACCAAAATCGCCAACAAAGCCGGCCGACCCACGTTGGAGGGAGGCAGTGTCCCGTGCCGCTTGATGCATGCCGAAAACAGTTGATCGATCGACCCGTGCATCATGCATATGGTGTTCGGTTGATCGTCAGTCCACGCATGCAGTTCCTTTTAGTTTCTTTTAATGGCGGAATCAGCAGCGACGTCGACCGAGCTGGCTAGACGGCGAAAAAACTCTTGCTATCGGCCAGTTTTTCACGGTGATTTTCGATGCTCTAGCGGTCTAGCCACGGCGTATGTTGACGATGAGCTCGACCGACCTGTCCGAGTGCTCGCTGACTGTGCGCGCGTGCGTTCTACGTAAACATATATGTAATGCAGTCTAACTCCGGCTTGATTAGAAAGATGAGAAAAAATGATTATAAAATACAAAAACAACTATATATTTATTTGACAAAAGCAAACATAAAAACATAAAGAAGTTCTAAAACGATAGTCGAGAATGCTAAAATAACTTATAAAAAATCAGAGGTAGTATGTCATATGTATTGATAAATCTTTTAAAACACCAATGCGACATGCAAAGTACAGCGCGATTAATTAAGCCCTTAGTGAATGTATATTAAGAATGTTCATATTTATTTAAGATCCAAAGGGCGAGCATATATACACACATACCACACAATTCCAACACTTGGTGCTCATTATCTATTTTGCACAACTATCAGCAAAGGAAGAAACACTGCACTACCAAAATAATATATGATCGTTTATTGTGGACGAAAAGCACGTACAATAATTGATAGTTGAGACAACACACGCATCAAACTAAATTAACCACATGTATGACATCCGGGCCAACATACGCCTTCTCTTTCATTTCGTTTTCTCGTGCTCTGTTTTCTATTAATTTGTCAGATAGTTAAATATAGATTAACTGTCGCTGAAACTGATTGATAACACAATGTTGTTTTCTGTGGGTTTATATATCTAGATATTTATATATATAAGCCCACCCAATGAATGTGTAGACAAGGAAACACAGAATCTGAGAAAAGCAAATTAAAATATGTCTACTTCTACTCGATCACCTTTTGCAAAACTAAAGTGTGTAGGGTGTTATACACTAAAAAAATGCGAAACTAATTTTCACGTGAAAGCCTCTTTAGATTAAAGGAAATTTAGAGGATTTTTTAGAGAGATTAAACCGATTCTTATAAAAAAAACCCTATAAAATCTCTGCCATAAAAAAGCCCTAAAAGATCACTAGTGTAATTTGTGCTCAAGTTCAGAGAACGAATCGTAGAGCAAACCATATAGGAGAAAAGCTAAACTAAATATCATAACCCAGCAATATATATTCGTAAAAAGCACTGAATTTTTAAAGTACAAAATAAAAATTATATATGTAGACCTATATTTTACAAATTCTCGACACTGCAATTAAACCTGACCATAAAATTATGTAGTAATTATTCATCATGACATACAAAAAGTGAGATTGATTTATTTATTTTTCTGACTTCGTAGCAGCTTTTATACAATTCACTGCTATTTTTTAGAATCTTGATGATCAATCAAGCTAGCATTTGGTGATTTGGAACACAGAAGCATTATCCAAAACCACACACTTTGTTTAGATCCATGGATATCATAATATATGTTAGCGAGATGACCTACCCCTGAAGAAAAACAAGACAAAGAAACCTCTGCATGCTCAGCCGACAATGACCTAGACGCGTATGAATCCCTGAGAATCGAGACACTGACAGGCCGGCCGGCATTTGCACGTACGGCCCGGTTCCAAACAAGGGCAAGATTAGCATTAAACAATTGGATTACCGGGAGCAGCATCAGCATTCAGCAGTGGATCGATCAAACACACGTATGCTTTTCTTGCAACCTGCAGAAAGAAACAGTTTAATATACATCGAGCGCTGTATGGTGTGCTGTACTGCTGTGTGCATGCAAAAAAAGTACTGGCCTTATCGTAGACGTGTGGCCTTTGTTTATGCAGAAAGTTCCTGTCATTTTTTTAATTTGCCAGTGTTCATCGATGGAAAAATGTACTGATCGTGAGCACCGGAATCACTCCCTCCGTCCTTTATTTAAAAAAATCTTGGATAGCATAGAGAAATAGTATAGACGTCTTTCGTTAATTTTGTTAACTCCAATTTTCATATAAACTGATTAGTCGATGTCAGTTCCATCGGTTAAACAGAACTCATTGATTGTGCGTGTATTAAAAAATAACACAAAAAATATATTTATGGGACACATTTTAAATGTTAAAAAATAAAATCTTCATGTGAAAGAGTGAGTAATTATTAATTAATGTCTGTTACTAGGGGTGAAAAAGAGTGGGAAGTTTTCGTGCATTCCGGAAAAAATGAAAACAAAATGGGTTATATAGAATCAAAATTTTTAATTCTGAAATAGAATTGTGATTTCTGACATAAATGGATATTCCACGTAGCAAATACAGAAAATTTCTACTTTCCGTTGTTTCTTTACTGCATCATAAGAAGTATTAGATATATGAGATTAAAAATGATTAAATTGTGTTTAAGTAATTTCATGACCTGGTGACCAAACTATGCAATCATTGGTACCTGACGATAAGTAGTGGGAACAATCACCATATGTTTAAGAGCAAAGTACATCGAAAGCAGCTTGTTTAATATTAATACAAAGAGAGAGCTAGCATCTGCGTACGCATGCAGTGATGCCATCAAAAACCAAACAAGAGAATTCGAGACCAAGCACATCATCCAAAGAAAAAAAATTGTGACAGTTTCAATCGTTAGCCAGGGCTTATTCCGAGCAGGATCTGCCTCCTCGATTTTTAAAACCCCCAGCGATTACGAAAAGACACCGTTAATTGGTTGCCGACCAGAAACTGCTGCTACTAATCACCCAACGAGAGTCCGACAAATTGTAATCACACCCGTTTCAGCGTTCATGAGGTGCACATGCATGATAGGAACCCCCGGCCCCCTGTCCTTCGTCGATCACGCTTGAAAACCACAGCTGCCAGTAAGTGCTAAAGTCGACGAGAGCTCTGTACTTTTTGATCTGAACTGATCGTCTGACGATGACTGAATAATTATCCATCGTCATCCTCTGCACGATGATCCCAGTTTCAGGTCTTGTGGCCTGCAGGCCTCCAGGCGTGCAGCTGCAATGCTTGACGCTCCAACATGCCCCTGACCGCGCGAAGATTTTGACAATAGTTGTGCAGATGTGTGGCCGAATCAAGCTGCGCCCAGATTATGTGGCCAAGAAAACGGCCGCACGTTCAGAGACTGCAAATTGCTGGAGCAAGCTGATACGGCCAGCTGATCGGCCGAGCAGTTGAGATCAGGAGTAGCTTAAGTGAGAAAATGATAAAGTTTCGAATTAATTAACACTAAACAAGAGGACACGCAGCTGCCACTGAGAGTACGATCGAACGACCATGATATTCGGAGGATTTTGTTCAGCAGAGGGAGTTTTATTAGGTTTGGCAGTTTGGATGGTTGGTTGGTCAGACATCCTGTTTTAATCACGTTCTGCAGTACACTGGGGTGACACTGAGAGATGCAAAGACTTTGTTTAGCGGGGATCCGGACGAACTGTAATTTGTTCTTGGTTGAGAGCAACCACATGCCTAACACCTAACACTCGGGGAAATTCTACTTACTTCCGGCGTAATTCAAGATAGATCGAAGACTAGCCGGCCACCATTTTGCATCAGAAAACTCATGTCGAATAAGCGATGTCTGCATGAGCAGTTGTGACAGGCCGACCAGGCAGGGATCGTACAGGACCTCACTTCACTCAACAAGCAACAGCCAGTGTGCAGTGTGCCATCAAGTTGGATACAGCATGACAGCAGCTGGACACTTCCAGGACCAGGCACCTTTGGCCACATCTAACATCCCAGCACATGGTTTAACATGCTGTCTGGATGACCTAGCTAACGCCGAACTGACAAGCAGAAACAATGCATGACGGTAAGCTCACAAGGAACCGGACATGGACGAATCTCTCGAGTCTGCATGCATGCCACGTTTTCAGGTTTCTTGACGGCACCTGTCGGGTTCTCGGTGGTTTAGCCGAAATCTGCTCGATATGCATGTGTAACATCCCGACCGTACAGTGGGAAACTGTACCAAACCGAGCTGTACGACTGAATCGAAATCAAACATCAAACTTGATATTTGTCCGAACCAGCGGTAGTTCATTTCAAACCTATTTATTACAATACTTGATAGTCTTACATAAGCTGCTAATGAGACATACCTTGCAGTAGACTTCTTCATCTTCTAACGGTTCCTCATAAACTGGGGTGGAATATTAAAGGGGGTGAGTACAAAGGTACTCAACAAGCCTTTGGGAAAATACATATGGATGTAGCTTCAAAGAGCGGCTGTGTCAATAAACATGTATTTATTTCAATAAACATGTATTTATAAATGTCTAAGTGTTAAGTGAACCCCGGATAGAGATCCCAATCTCTACCTTTTCCCCAAAGTAACTTTTGTTTCAAAAGGTTACCTTACAACCATTCTCCCTTTCTCTTAACCACTTCCAACCATAAAGTAATCTTAACAATTTCTAGGTTCTTATCTTTTCTTTACCTCCTCTCATACCTTATTCATCTCTCAACTTATGGTTTATCCCCACATCACTCCCTTTTATTTTGTAAACCAATGAGTAACACTACACATGTGCAACCATCAAGTCACGCGCCCATAACCATGGGCACGACTGTTCAAACAGATTTTTACTTCAGCTGAAGGTGTACACATTATCCTTACACCGCAAACTTACTCCTACTACTCATGATATAGAGGAGGTTTGCTACAAAGCCTTCCCAAAGTAAGCCTAGGATAACTCACTGTCACCTAAACGGGTTGCGTACCAAGGAAAAGAAACCTAGCCTCCTTTCCCTTGAAATCCTATGGGTGCTCGTCAACCTGACACCTCCCCTCAAAACCTCACACTCAAGTACCTTTTTCAGGACTTGCAAAACATGGAGCCACCCTAGTGATTTCACGTTTATCGGCCATCAAATGATCCTAAGTCTACTAAGTACTTAACTAGGAACAGAGTCATGTGCCCATAAGGTTGTACTATAGTGTGCATGATGTTATTCCCTAAGGAATCGGTTCTTTTGTGTATAAGCAAGGTCAAGCCAAAAAGGTGGTGACAACGCATGATAAGTTCATAACATTTTTCCCTGTTATTTTTTTAACAATATCAACACCCTGTATCATTTTCAAAACTCTTTATCAAACCCATTTTATCCCACATAATTCATTGTTTCTCATGTAGTTATTTTTTATAAAAGATAGCGTTTGATTACCCATGTCATCCGTCAATACCCTAGGACGGACTTAGGGCAACCATAAGTCGACAAGGAAATAGAGGCATACAATTCCAATGAAAGGGTAGATACATCAATTTAGGTTTTAGACGACTAATCACTTTCCACGATTGTCATTAAACAAGTGTATATGTACGTGCGTCCTAATAATGCATTTATATAATAATAAATTTGATAATTTTGGGATCAAGCATGTTCAAAGAAAGACTTGCCCTGATCTGGGGTGGGATCCGAGTCGTTCACGACGTAGTTGTGGAGATCCTCGGGATCAACGACTATGAAAGAAAATAACATCTCATAAATAATAGTACAGATGAAAAGGTTCTAAAATTAATTTTAATAGTACTAAAATGAAGTTTACAATTTTATAGAATTTTAGAAACTTCGACAGGGCTAATCGGAGTTAAAATGAATTTTCTAGAATTTTTGGAATGTTTCTAGTTTGCTAAAAGATGAAACTGCACTATGCCGTACTGTTTATTTGGGCCAGGTTGATTTAAATTCCGAAAATAAAGAAATGACACTGTTCACTATTTGGGCCAGCCTAGCTAGCTGAACGCCGAAAACGCAGTGTCCAAGACGTGCCATGCGCGGGCGGGCATGCGCGCGGGGAGGCGCCTGATGCCTGGGTCCCAGCCGTTGGGGACAGGCAAGCAGGGCGAGGCGTCGTGCGAGGCCTGACGCATGGGGCCCTCTCCGTCAGTGAGACAGAGGAAGCAGAAACAATGCGGGCGCGAGGAAGAAGACGACGATGCACGACCGTCGTTTCTTCGACTTCGTTCTCACTCAATATAGCTCCAAATTTAATGAAATTTTGACAGAGGTTTCCTGGCATCATAACAGAGGAAATCAATGGTTTGGATCTAACTTAGTGGCTATAGAATGGTGCTACGGTGAGCCGCTGGTGTTGCTCTGGTTGTCCGTGCGGAGGAAGAAGGGGTGGCGCCTGGGCATAAAGGACCACAGTTCTACCAAATTGGGGCAACTATAACCTACCTAGAGCTGCTGGATTGCGCTAATGCTGCTCGAGTTGGGCTAGCGACGTGAGACCGGTTTCATGTTTGAGGTGTTCTCGGCACTAGCGAACTACAGCGAGCAATCTGCTACTACAGCTACTAAAACATATAGTACTCATTATGACCTTGCTACTGGTGCAAGGAATCGAGAAATGATTCTACCTTGGGCCGGCGAGACAGAGAGGGGTGCGGGACAGGGGTGTTCTATGGTTCTAGCGATGTGACGTGCTCCGATGAAGTTCTCTGCAGAAATGGATTGGCCGAGGGTTGCTGGTTAAGTTCCTGTCCTTGCATCGCAAAATGGAGTCAAGGAGAGGGAAGAATCGATGATTACCGATGACAACGGAGAAGTGAGTTCTGGTGAGGCAATCGGTTTTGGGAGTTCTGAGGGTGTGATTGGTTCAGCGGGGGCGGGGGCTTCTTATAGGCGAGCTAGGGCGGATGAGCACGTACTGGCGCAGTCAAAAGCCATGGAGGGCGCCAGAGTTATAGGAGGGGCAGTACACCGCGGAGATGATAGGCAGAGCGACGAGAGCAGGGTGGCACAGGGCGATGCGACGGTGATCGGCGAAGGACCCGGAGCTGCGTGGAGGCGGGCGGAGGGTGTCGTGCAGCAGGACAGTGGCATGATGCTAACAATAGGATTCTCAAACTTGGTTGACACGCTATCTCTCTCGGAAATGGTAGAACGATGGGACTTCGCTCTGTAAAAGTTAAGGTGACTATGCATACTGAAAAGGGAAGGACGAGCATGATCTTGTCCAGAGGATTGAAGCTCGCTTCGTATGGCCCGATTTTGAGAGCAAAAATACATACGGTAGAAGGGCAATGTTACAAACCTACCCCTTAAGAAAATCTCGTCCTGAGATTTCTAGGCTTGGGTGAACAAATCCGGATACTCGACTTGGAGGTGATCCTCTCGTTCTCAAGTAGCTTCGGCCTCCGAGTGGTTGTTCCATTGTATCTTGTAAAACTTAGTAACCTTGTGTCGTGTTTGTGTCTCTTTTTCATCCAATATGCAAATCGACTGTTCTTCATATGTTAGGTTCTTTTCAAGGGTCACGCCTTCTAACAGTACTTGCTCTTCCGGTACTTATCGTTGTGTAAGAACAATAGTATCCTTGGGGGATATCCTAGGACTAGATTTATATAGGTATAGGGGGAGGACTGTGATCGAAATCCAATGGTTGCCTCACAAAGTGAGAGACAGGAGATTTTAGACAGGTTCAGGCCTCCCGGAGGATAATACCTCTAATCCTGTGTGTTTGTGTGCGCGATTAGAAAGCGACTGTGTATGTCTCAAAAAATGTCCCCGTAAGAGGTGACCCCAATCCTTTTATATACTGTAGGGATCGGGGGTTACCGTTTAGGGTTTAATCGGCCCCATTAATTCCTTTTAATTGGTTTAATCACTTGGAATCATGGGCTAATAATTACAACAATTACTTGCTACATTGATTTAACTGTTACTTTCTGGAGTTTTATTGCCATTGATTGCGTGGACTGACTGTTGAATAGACTCTCGAGTGCTTGTGGTCGAGAGTCCTCCCGAGTGCTGGTGGTCGGGGGCCACCTGAGTCCTTGTGGTCGGCATCCCTTTCAGGTCATAATTAATGTTGTGTCCTTTCGACCCCATCTTTTGTCTGATTACCATAAATGTACTCGGAGAGTACCCCGGGGTTATATCCCCGATAGGAGCCCCCGAGCTCTTTGTGGCAGAAAGACGATAATCTTCTGCGTGGAGTCGAGAAGTTGTAAAGAGCTCCGTCTTGTTAGCTTTTTTCTTTAATCAGGCAGTGGCACCGACCAGGTGCACCTACCGGGTGTAGCCCCCGAGCTTGAAGGTTTGTTAGAGAAAACAGGCTTCAAGATCTAAATTTTTGCCCCATCTTTATCAGAGCAGGGTAAATCAGAATCTCTGGGCGTTGTATCGATGGGATACTTTATTGGGGCCCAAATATGTTTGAAATCTTTGATGTTGTCGGCGAGAAGGCGTTTACTCGAGTCTTTTTGGCATACTGGAGTACGTGGGTCCCACATCATTTTGGTGAAAAGGGCAGTAGTTGCCATAAGTGGGAGTATGACCCACGAAGATCGTGGCGAGACAGGCGCCAGTTGTCGCATATAGGCAACTGCAGGCGTTTGTGGGGTCCACTACGAACTTGGCGAAGAAAATATCAGACTGCCAGCTGCAGAAGTAATAGAGTATGTAGGGCCCCCAAAGATTTTGGTGATCAGGCGTCAGTCGAAGTAGTCGAGCGGCTGCAGGAGTAATGGAGATGTGGGCTCTCGCTCAATTTTGGCGAAAAGGTGTCTGGTGGAGGGGACTGGCGTCCGTCAGATTTGACTGATGCGAAAAGACGCGCGGTATCCTAGACTTTTTAACAGAGGGATGTCGGTTGGAGTAGTGGGTGCAGGTCCGACTTCTTTGTGCAATCGTTAGATTTGTATTGGGCGGCCAGATGGTGTCGTTGGAGTATGTTGACCGATGCAATGATGACGTGCTTTTGCTTTCCAAACTTGTCTCGAGGTGATTGCGGCGGGTTGGGGACCCAAACCGTCGCGTGGTCGGCTATAGATAGCCCCATTAGTACTTCATCCGCCGTACGCTTTCGCATTTGCTTGTAGCCTGTTCAACTTCTTCCTTGCTTCCAAATCTCTTGCGCTGGCTCCTCACCGCCTCGACCGCCATTGTCAGTGCGTGGTGTGCTATCGCAAAGCTCCCTTGACAGAAAAGGCTCCCGGCGGCCCTGGTACTTTATGAACCAGGTACGTATAGTAGGGTACCGCCATAAATTTGGCGAGGGAGGGTCTATCCAGCATCGCGTGATAGGCAGTCTCGAAGTCTGCAACATAAAATTTAATGTGCTAGGTCCTAAAATTGTCCCGAGTATTAAAATGTTACCGTCAGAGTGAGCGTGCCGAGTGGTATCGAGGCCTTTCCCGGGACAATCCCGTAAAAAGACGTGTCCGTCTTCTGGAGCGCCGACTCATCAAAGCCGAGCGCGGAAAGAGTTCCCTTGAATAAGACGTCAAGGCCGCTTCCATCATCAATTAGCACCCTCTTGAGGCGCACCTTTATGATTACCAGATCGACCACCAATGGGAACCGACCCGGCTTGGGCACATCCGTCCACTGGACGTCGTGGTTAAAGGTGATTGGGATCTCCGACCATTGTAGGTGCTCGATCACCCCTGTCGCTGATGGTATTCACGCGACGGGTGAGCAGCTTTTGCTGGCGCTTGGACTCCGCCACAACCGCTCCACCGAAGATCATCGAGACCGTCCGAGCAGGCTCTTGGAAGTCATTTTCAGTCGAGGGATCAGCGTCTTTATCTTCATGGCGAGTCTTCTTCTTTTTATCATCCCGGCGACGTTTATCTTATCGAGGATTTTCTTCTGCCTCATTAATCATTTGGTTCTGTAGCTGGTAGCATCGACGAGTGGTGTGGTTGCTATTGGGATAGAAAATGCAGAGCTTATCCAGCATTTCCTGCATCACCGAGTTCCCCCGTCCCCGGGATCAGGGTTTCTCTTTGGCGACCATGATGTGCTCAATTTTTCTCTTTCGATCTTTCGATCGGGAGGACTCGGGTTTGTCTCAGTCATCACGCCACGGCAATCGACGATGATCTTTCGGGCGCTTCTTGTGCTTGCGGGACTCCTGAGTGCTTCGGTGCATTTGCTCCCGCTCGGCGTCCTCAGCGTTGGCGAACTGCTCGACGACGGTGATCATCTCGCCTGGCGTCGTGGGCTCGCTCATCACCAAATGGCAAAATAATTTCGACGGCTTTCTTAGTCCATCCTGAAAAATGGACATAACGTCAGCGTCGGAGATGCTGGCGACGGTGTTTCGCCGCTCGGAGAAGCGACTGATGTAGTCCCAAAGGGACTCGTCACTTTTCTGGCGTATCTGGCGCAGGTCGTGTCGAGAGGCCAGCTTTTGCCAGGTTCGTTGATAATTGGCGATGAAAACATCGCATAATTGGCTCTAGGAGTTGATGGAGTTCTCCGAGAGGCCATCCAGCCAGCTGATGGCGGCTGGTGACAGCATGACGGGGAGATAGTTGGCCATGACATCATGGTCTCCTGCTGCTGCTCGGATGGCCGTATAGTATAGCTACAGCCACTGGGAGGGATCAGTCTTGCCATTGTAGGGCTTGATCCCTGATGGGCGGAAGCTGCTCGGCCATATCACCCAACGAAGCCGCTCGGTGAAGGCGAGAAAGCCGTTGTGACGAGAATCAATGTCCTCGTAATGGCTAACCCCTGGTGTTCCATAGCACCGATCAAAGCGCTCCCGGCGATGAAGCTCGCTACGCTCGCGCTGTCCATAGCGACGTGAGATAATGTTGCACGTATCGCGCGCCTGGTCGATGATTTCTCGGGCATCACCTGAGAAAGAGCTCCCCTGGCGATCGCTTGGTCAGGAGCGTCGTAACCGACTGGACAGTCGGGGAGTAGCATTGCGGTCGGCGGATTGCGATCGCGCAGATGGTGCCGCCTCA